>ML424320.1:0-29622 GCA_005239525.1 Nicotiana knightiana | reverse complement strand
TCTTCTTCTTCTTCTACGGAACGAGACTCACTAATCTTCCTCTTCGAGGAAGATGAACCAACAATAATTTCCTGGGCTTGAGCCAAGGACATCTTCGGGATAGATGAAGCATACACCCCACGAGCAGAGAACCCTATTAAAAAGGGAAAAAGGTTAAACGACAAAATAAAAAGACTCTAGTAAGGAAAGAAGCAAGAACAAGAGCTTCACTTACCATGGATCTTTTCTTGCCAACCATACCTCCCAGCGAGGTACTTCCAAGATCTTTCTTCTGAAGGAGCAACAAACAATAATTTTTCTACCCAATCACGAATACCGGAGACATTCTCAATAGTATTCATGATTGCTGAGAGAAGAAAAAACAGACACGGTGTTAATAAAACATCTCAAGTCAAAACAAAAAAAAGTAAATGTGAGCTAAAGCATACTTACGTACGCGATTCCACTTCTCAGGGAAGGGAATATTTTCTTCACCTACTAAACCAAGAGTGGGTTCAGTAACATACCGGAGGTACCAACCCCTATCTTTATCATCTCCAAGGGTTACCAGCACTCTTTTGCTTCTAGCAGTCAGAGTAAAAATCCCTTCACGAAATAAGGTAGGAGAGCAGAGGTGAATAACATGGTTGAAGGTAAAAGGAACCGAGGCTAAAGAAGCCAAACTCCTAAGACATGCGACAACTCGCCACACAAGCGGGTCAACTTGTCCTAAGCAGATATTGAAAAAATGGAAAAATTCAATTATAACTGGGTCAATAGGGGGTCTAAAACCTAAAGTGAAAGGATACGTATAAAAAAAAGAATATCCCGTCTTGTAAGACGTTATTCTTTGATTACTATTCGGAATATAGACAGGAAAGTCAGACCTCCAAAAGCATTCCCTACGAACAAGGGAAATCTGACCCTCAGTTATAAGGGTTGGATATATTTCGATACTATCAAGAGAAGAAGATTGATCTACAAGAACTTGACAATCCCTAACAAAAACAAACTCAACAGGGACAATTTCATCGACTCCAGGCTCACGAAGGCGTTCGCCTATACCTCAAGACAAAGACCGAGAAACCTTAAATCTCGGAGAAACTGGAGATCTAGTGGAAGGAAGAGGAACAATCTGAGAAGAAGAAGAGCCCCTCGAAGGAGTGGATCCTAGACTTCTAAGTCTACCACCCCTCCGATTCCTAGTCGGAGCAGAAGATGGCGTTAAACTTTCAAGATCTATTACTCTTTGAGGTTTATTTGAAGAAGACATGTATACAAAGGCGAAGAAGAAAGTTCTTTACAAAAGACAAAGTTAGAAAAGTATTTCGTGGAAGCAAAGAAAAGAAAACATGTATTTATACTTGAAGACAATCATCAAACATGAAGAAAAAGGATACAATGATTCAAGAAAAAGCGGCGGCAAAAAATTCCTGCCATAAATGAATATCCACTTACCAAATATTAATCGTTAAATATATGGTAAGTGGGGGATTATCTATATTGGTAAAAAAGAGTTTCACCCGTAAGTCAGCTTTTGACAAGACACAGGAAAATGCGACAGCTGGATGTGATTCTTTGAAGAGGTACGATACAAAGAGGCACAGTTCAGTAAACCCACGAACTTATCAGCCATGGGAAACTCAACTTGATCAAAACNGTAACCATAGCAAGAGTCGTATGTTATAAGAATCTCCTATATAAGGGAGGGGAATACAGCTTGTAAAGGCATTTGATTCTCGAATACAATCAACTTCTATTTTCTATATTTCTGCAATATTGTCTATTATTCATTTTTCTCCATTACCTTAGCTATCAGTAACCCGTATTCATCTTAAAAATAAGCTTTAGTCAAAGGGTCTAGTTCTTTGGTTAAACAGACCTTCCGGCAAAACATGTATCACAAACCACCCCTCGGGCATCACATCACTCAGAATCAGCCCCTCGGGCAACCTCACAGTCACTCGTAATCAGCCCCTAGGGCACATCATGAATCAAGAACAACCTCTCGGGCAACATCATATCACTCACTCTGGGTACCCGCGCTCACTGGGCGTATACATATTCTGGAGGGGCTCCTACAGCCTAAGCGCTATAACAAGACACCTCATGGCATAATCAATCAGGCCCTCGACCTCTCATAATCATAAATCAGTAACAACATGTTGCGGCGTGCAACCCGATCCCATAATATCCTCACAAGACAGGCCCTCGGCCTCACTCAGTCAGAAACCTCTCAAGATGCTCAGGCTATCAGTAAAAGAACAGGGTGCTCAACCCAAAAATATCATTTTTATGCATCAAAACGGAGTAATAAAAATTGAGTTATGAAATCAGTAAACACAACATGATTGAGTATAGATCTTAAATTAAAAACAGTGATAGGATAATAAGAAAAGACCTCTAAGGTCCAAACCACTTTGGCACAAGGCCCAAATATGGCGTTTAGCCCAATTTATAGTAATCTTTATAAATACAATAGTATCAATGAGTTTTCAGTGAAATACATGACTTTATAGTTGCTACGGGACGGAAAAAATTACAATCCCAACGGTGCACGCCCACACACTCGTCACCTAGCATGCACGTCACCTAAAAAATGGTGAAACGATGTGAAAATCCGGAGTTTCATACCCTCAGGACAAGATTTACAATCATTACTTACAATTATTGCGGCTCGACCCGGCCTCAATCGCCCCGAATCTATCCAAAATCAGTATCATAGCATTAATACATGCTAAAGGAACAAAGCCCACGCGAAAATTATCAAATTAAATCAAAAAACCCGAAATTGGCCAAGCCCAACCCCCCGGGCCCACGTCTCGGAATCCGACAAAAATTACAAAACTAAAATCCTCTTTCACTCACGAGTCTACTCATATCAATTCCATTAAAAGCCGACATCAAATGGCCATCCAAATCTCCAAAATCTACTCTCCCATTCTCCTCCATTTTCCTCCAATTTTCCACCCCAAGTTCCCAATTTAGATGATAAAAACCAAGGTATAATCATGGAATTGATCCAAAACTAAGTAAAGAACACTTACCCCAATCACTCCTCTGAAAATCCTTTCTAAAATCTCCTTCTCCCTAGCTCTCTATTGAATTTTGGAATTATAGACTCAAACCCTCGAAATTGGAATTTATCAAGCGGCCGTCCTCTCGTGTTTGCGTTTGCGTAGACCAACCCAAACTGCCTTTCCACTTTACTCTTCGCGAACGTGACAACTTCTTTGCGAACGCAATGCTTTACCAGCTCACAACTTTGCGAACACGACCCTCACCTCGCGAACGCGTAGACTAAGAACCTGGAGTCCCCATCTGCCTCACTCCTCTTCGCGAACGCGACATCACACACACGTTCGCGATGCAAACACTGCCTTACCCTTCGCATTCGCGTCCTCTCCTTCGCGAATGCGTAGAACAAAAACTCACCATATCATAAACACTCTTCGCGAATGCGAGCCCCCTCTCGCGAACACGAAAGAGGAAACCAGTAACAGAGTTCTGTAGTTAATCAGCTATCTCACCAAGGCCAAAATGATCCCTTAACCACCTGAAACTTACCCGAGGCCCTCGGGAGATCGACCAAACATACCGACACATCACTTATCATCCCACAAACTTAGTCGAACCCTCGAAAACTCAAAACAACATCAAAACACCAAATTAACCCGAAATTCAAGCCTAAGGATTTCTAAACTTCCAAAATTCGCCAACGATACCGAAACCAACCAAACCACGTCCAAATTACTTGAAATTTGTCACACACATCACAAACGACACTACGAACCTATTCCAACTTCCGGAGTTCCATTCTGACCCCGATATCTAATTTTTCACTGCCGACCGGAAATCACCAAAAATTCATTTTCGCCAATTCAAGCCTAATTCTACCATGGACCTCCGAATAACATTCTTAACCCACTCCTAAGTCCGAAATCACCTAATGAAGCTATCTGAACCATAAAAACTCTATTCTGAGATCATTTACGGATAAGTCAACTTCAGACTGACTTTACTAAGTGTCTCATTTCTCTCCACAATCACCCCGAACCCAAGTCAACCAGCCCAACACAACATAAAAGAGCTGAACCACACATAATGAAGCAGAAATGGGGGAAACGAGGCTAGAACTCTCAGAACGACCGATCAGGTCGTTACATTTTGAGTCCTTCTTTCACTTGCTGCCACGTGGGGTGGGGGGGGGGGTGATGTCCCCACCTAATAATTATCCATAATATCCTAATTAGCTAGTTAATCTCCCACCAAACCAATAATTAACTAATTACGCACATAATTAAGAATTATCTCAAATTACTTAAAATACTAATCACTTTTAACACACTTTATATACATTATTATCATAGTCGTGTGGTATATTACTATTCCATAAATACGGGGTATTATAGCTTGAACCGTATTTTATCTCCAAACGTCAAACTCCGACAACCTCATTTTCTTCAACTCATTTTACCCTCTCATCTTCACGACTTTACTTAGCACTTGTTATAAATATCATAAGCACTTATAACCTCAAAAATAGTCTTGTCCTCATCCTAAAGTACTACTATTAAAATATTAATAAATTATGGTACCATATAAAATCAATGCATACACTATTATTTCATTAAAACATCCATGTAAAAATACATATATTTTCTCCACTTCTAATTTTCCTAATCTCATATAAAGAATATAAATTTTCGTACGCTTAATTCTTAAAATGGTAAAGATAACCTTCTTTTCTTATGAAAAAATAATTTCTACCTTTACAATAAAGAAAATCTCATAAACTTTCTCATATTATGTGTATAATTTAAAGCATATTCGAAAGTAGTAATATTAATAACTATGTAAAATTATATTTTTCAAGCATTTTTTATTACAAAAATATTCCACTCAAAATACCATATCAAATACATATTGTGAGCACCTAATCTTTTACTATATTTGAATTTTTTATCACTTTTTAGTATGTGGATATATTTTAAGTTTAATATACATATTTTAGCTCTTATTTCTCCTTTTATATATTTTACTTAAGAAAATTGAAAACAATTAAAAAGTCACATTTTTCATCTTTATTTACAAAGAAAGAAAATGTTTTCCAAAAAATATATTAGTTTGATAAATAAATTTTGAGTAATTAGTATTTTATTTTTGTTATTCATGTTTAGGAGTAATATTTTTGTTTGCTCATTTATTAATCAATAAAGAAAATTAAAATCACAAAAATTGTTTAAATGGCCAAACTTGAGCCTAATAGCCAATTACCCCAAATTCTGACCAAACCCAATCCCTCTTTTACCTTGTCCAAAGCCCAAGACCACTCCCCAATTCTATATACCTAACAGGCCTAGACCTAATGAACGGGGACCTCGACAAAAAAGAGGGGAGGGAATCCAAAAAAAAGAAAAACAGTCGCACCCCCCATTTTTTGGACCTCTCTGCCATTCTCTTATTCAAGAGAAAAAAAAAGTTAAGGCAGGATCCCCATGGTCACTCTCTTTTTGGCAAGAAAGTAGCAGCCTCCCTTCACCAAGAACGGAAGTTCACCCTCCATCATCTCTTTCTCTGAAAGAAGCACACAAATACAGAGAAAAGGAGGGACTGTTTTCTTCTTCTTCTTCCTATCCACACTCCATCGGCAGACCTTCTAAAAGGAAAAGACGCACACACACTCAAAGGAGGAAAATGGAAGAAGCAACAGAGGCGAGAGAACAAGCAGCTGCTGGTCATTTTCGAGGTTGTCGACGAGGTCTCCTCCGTGGTCATTGGCAAATTTTCCGGTCGAAACTTCTCTAATCTTTGAGTTGCTGTAATTTTAATCCAAATTCATCTATATAAAGGTCTGATTCTTTCTTGCTCTTTACCTGGTCGTTTAAATACATTTGAGTATTTCGTTGAGATTTAAAACGGAACATTAGAATTATTCCTATCCATGAACTACTTGGCAGTTGCTTTCTATGTTAATTTGATTTGCTATTTTCCTTATGTTAGGGATTACTGATTTTCAGTACTTAATGGGTTTGTTGAATTTTCTTGGTAGGTCATTGAAGTAGATTTTGTTTTCAAATATATTTTGTTCTTAATGTGAATGGGTCTGTTTGGATAAGTGCGGTCAATTCCAATTTAGATAGAGTGATCTTTTCTTATCATGTTTTGAAGTTTATGCTAGAAATTTAGTGTCATAATCTATTCTTAAATGCTTGTACAATTCCATATGATTAAAAATGAAAATTAATATGATTTTAGATTCTTTTAATTGACACTATTAGTAGTTATAGTATTTAGGCTATTTAGGAAAGTGAAGTTTAGTTTTTGTCAAATTATATCGATGGTCCAGTTGAAAGAATGTGAGCCAAATGAACAAATCTTGCATTACAAATGTATTCGTAGAAGATAAATCACTTTTCTCCCACAATTTCAACTTCCATAAATCATGCTTTACAATAATCTCAAACTTAGAAAGAATAATATTCATGAACATCGTAGCTTGCTTTAGGCGCGACTAATAATAAAACATCGTGGCTATGGGTACGGTTCTCGTGGCATAGTCATGATACCTAAATCCCAATTCGAGAGTGCGTTCCACATGACTCGACCCTAACTTCGAATAATAATAAAAGTTAACACGTTGTAAATCGCGGGCACGTTTCATGTGGCGCCATTCACAATGTGTACAAAAACAAATGAGGGCGCGACATCGCGACTTGTTCAAAAAAATTCCATAAATAATTAAAAGCGGTATAAATATAAAATTCACAATATGTATTAAAAATGTAATAAATCAGATAATTAGGCCAATTATTAATAGTTAAGCGACCGTATTAAAATCATGGAATCCGGGAATGCTAACACCTTCTCCCGGGTTAACAGAATTCCTTACCCGGTCTTTTGATTTTCGCAGACTTTAAACGGAGTTATTTTTTTCCTCGATTTGGGATTCCAAAATAAATCGGTGACTTGGGACACCATAAATTATCCCAAGTGGCAACTCTGAATCAATAAATAATACCATTTCGATTAATGTCACTTAAATTGGAAAAACTCCCTATCCCCTCGGGAAAAAGAAGGTGTGACAACTTTGATGACTCTACTGGAGATAAGAACTCAGAATCACTGGTTTTGGGTTCAGAATTCGGGCTTAGAATAACTGTTATAATTGGCTTTCATGATTGTCTGATTTTTATGTATTTGAGCCTGATGTGCTAAATGCCGCTTTTTACCGCTTTAATATTATGTGAATTGTATATAAAATTTCTAAGAAACCCATCTTCTCTCTGAGTCCTCTAAATCTTCTGGGAAGCGTGCGCTTCGCGTGGATTCTTTTCTGTTAGATTCATATCCTTATTTTAGAACNCCCCCCCCCCCCCCCCATCTCGTGTTGTCCGTTCGGGTAAGCCAGGTCTAGAACAATGTACCCCAGGGTTCAAACTTATAATGACATAGTCTCGTGTCGGATCCATAGTAGAAACGTTTTTTTTTGCATCACGTGCATTTGACTTTGGGGACTCAACACAGGGGTTGGGTCCGTCTAGGAGAGTTGTACCCAATTCAAAAGACCATCCTGATGCATCGTACGTACTACTTGCGTATCTGCTTGTTTCGGCTTGCATGTTGACCAGCTTCTAGAATAGGGAAAGAAAATGAAAAAAAAAGAGAAAAAAAAAAGAGAAAAAAGAAAAGAAATAAAAAAAAATAAAAAATCAAGAGTGATAGATAGGTGTTTGAAATATTTCGAGACTCTACCAAAAAAAAAGAAAATAAGTCAATATTTTAAAAAAGCCATGTTTCCTCTGTTCTGTCAAAACGGCAGAACTACGCAGGTCTGATTCTCACAGGATGTGAGATACGTAGGCAAACCTCATTGGTTCAGGCCCCCAATTTAAAAAAAAATCCAAAAACTTTTTCTTTACTTCCTTCTTTAGAAAAGTCTTTCTTTGAGACCCCAAATATTTTTTAAATAATCCAAAAATACTTTCATTCTTCTTTAGAAGTTTTTCTTTCGAAAATTGAAAAGAAAATTCAAGATTCAAAAATATTTTTTTTAGAAGTATTTCTTTCATAAATTCAAAATTCAAAATAGAAGTAAAAAAATCCAAAAATATTTCCTTTCTTTTTTAGAAGTTTTTATTTCGAAATTTCAACAAAAAAAAAAACAAAGCGAAATTAAAAAAAAAATATTTTCTTTCTTCTTTAGAAGTCTTTTTTTCAAAAATTCTCAAAATAAATAAATAAATCTAAATCCAAAAATATTTTCTTTCTTCTTTTTAAGTCTTTGTTTCAGAAAAAAAAAACAAAAAAAGTTTCAAAATCCAAAAGAAAAAAAAACCCAAAGATTTAGATCATTTACTTTATTCCCAATCTTTCCGAACTACACAAGATCTGATTCATGTTCCCACATGATACGTAGGCAACCCACATCAGGTTCGATCGAATGACTTTTGAAAAAAAAGAAAGTGGAAAAAAAATCAAAAAAAAGAGTGATAATAATGACCGAATAAGTCCATTCTAACGTGTCTTTTGTTTTGAATTGTGAAGAAAGTTTGACATGGTCAGTTTGTGGTAAGCTAACAACACAAAATCCAAGGAAAAAATGACAACTGACATCGAAGCTGTTACGAGCAGTCATGAGCCTCATGGTCAGAGGGTTCAACAAGAGTCTACTCTGGTTGAGGAAAATAGAGTACTGAAACAGAAAATGACTGAAATGTGTCAAGCATGGGCCAATGGCCAAGGACCTCCCTTTTCTTTTCATGGTTTCGTAGAGTTCGCATCCATCTCGACTACTACTATTTCGGTCTCATTGTCGGATCAATCCTGTCCACCTGGGTTTAGTTTTTATCCCAACTGTACGACTACAACTGGAACTTCTGTTGCATGCCCTCAAAGTTTGTTATTGACAACCAATCAGACAACCACTATTGTTATGCCCGTCTTCACCATCCCACAGCTGAGGGTGGTGCATAGGAAAATTCATGAGTCACAATTTGCTACCCAGCAAGAGCAGTACCACTCTCTTGAGTATCATTTGCATTTGTTTGATCTTCCTGCAAACATCGAGAAGCCTGCCCTATAGATGGTACAGGAAGAAATGACCCAAAGAGTGAAACGCTTAGAACAACAGTTGAAAAACATGCAAGGGTTGGTATATTAGAAGAGTATTGCCTTCAAGGATCTATGTATGTTCCCCGATGTTTGTTTGCCACTTGGTTTCAAGATCTCCAAATTTGAAAAGTATGATGGACATGGGACCCCATAGCCCACCTGAAAAGGTATTGCAATCAGCTAAGAGGTGCGGGAAGAAATGAAGAATTGCTAATGGCTTATTTTGGGGAAAGCCTGACGGGATAGCCTCTGAATAGTTTATGGATCAAGACACATCTCACTGGTATGTCTGAGATGACATGGCCCAGGCCTTTGTAAAACAGTTCCAATACAACATCGACATCGCCCCAGACCGCAATTTCCTTTCCAACCTGAAGAAGAAACCAACTGAAAGTTTCAGGGAATATGCCATTAAATGGAGAGAGCAAGTGGCTAGAGTTAAGCCACCCATGGATGAACACGAGCTAATCACTGTCTTCCTTCAGGCTCAAGAGCCAGATTATTTTCAAAACATGATGTTCGTAGTTGGCAAATCCTTTTCAGAAGCAATCAAAATGGGAGAAATAGTAGAGAATGGCCTTAAGACAGGCATAATTTTAAGTCAAGCAACTCTCAAAGCTGCAATTCATGCCGTTCAAATTGAATCAGGTAATTTCAGTGACATGAACGAGAAGGATGAAGAAACCATGATAACATCAGGGTCGAGAAGAGGTCCTAGGAGAACATCTCGAAGGTATGACCAGCCTCGTCTGATTTTCGATGATTCCCCTGAATACTACTATCCACCTCAGAACCCACAATACTCTTTTGCTCCACCTCAATATGTTTCCCAGCCACTAAGACACCCTAGAAGGCGAGCACCAGCACCCCAAAGTCTCCATCAGTCTCCCCCGAATTTTCAAGTTCCTTATAACCCGCATCCAAGCCAGGGGTATAGAGGGGAACAAAAGTTTAAAGATAATTTTACATCAATAGGAGAGTCTTATGCAAGCTTATTTGAGAAATTAAAGCATTATGACATGATTGCACATATTCCTCCAAATCATGTGGACCCACGTGCAAGAAGCTTTGACCCTTCTAAAAGGTGTGAATTCCATTCCAATGCCCAGGGGCACAATATTGAAAGATGTCGGGATTTGAAAAGAGAAATTGAAAGGATGATCTAGGAAAAACTGATTGTGATCCAAGACAGTGACACCCAAAATATCACGCAGAATCCTTTACCTGCACATGATGATGCACACTTTGTGGGGATGATACGTGGTGACATGGAGTATGAGAATCCTCTCGGGAACTTGTCGACTGAAATTGGAGAAGGCCATGGTGATTCTAATGAGAAAATTTGTGGCTAAATTTCAAGTTTAGCAGTTGAAAAGTCATTCTGTCCTCACTAGAAAGGAATCTTGGTAGCTTGTTTTGATGTTTTTCCTATTATCTGGGTTATTTCAGGATTGTGATCCATACTTTATTTGTTTTATTGAGTCAAACCCTTCTATCCCTCTATTCCGTCTGTGAGAGTCCTATCTGTCTGTTTTGTTGTTATTCTCATTGTCTGGGTTATTTTAGGGTTGTAACTCGGATTTTAGTTTGTTTGTCTTGTTGTTTACTCAATGAAATAAAGTTTGTCCTTTTGTGTCATTCCATGCTTAGTCCTTTTCCCGCTAGTTTTAGTGATATGACATGCATGCGGAATTTTTGGCTAGATCTTAGAAAATTGATTTAAGTTTGAATTGGATAACTGAGAACAAGACACTTTTGAGGATGAATGAAGAATTGAAATACTTTGGAATTAAGGTCGAGTAAAATTGACCTTCAAATCATTGTGAAGATCGGGCTTGAGGATATTGAATAAATTGAAGCTTGGTCGAAAGTTTGACTTTGTCGACACGCCAAGAAGATAGACATGTTCATCAATGCTATGATCACGAAAAGATAATATGTTTGGCATTCTCAAGGCTGGAAGGCCCTTTTTCTACTATCCAAACACATTATATCCTTCGCTACCCCTTTTGAGTCCGTGTTATTTTCTTTGACCACCATCTTTTGGAATCAATTTTAGAGTCAAAAGTAAAAAAAAAAAAAAAAAAGTTCGTGCCCCAAGAGTACAAACTGGGGCAACTCTTAGAAAGTTCAAGTGAAAAAAGAAGAAAGAACAGTCAAANAAAAATAAAAAAAAAAAAAAAAAAAGTTCGTGCCCCAAGAGTACAAACTGGGGCAACTCTTAGAAAGTTCAAGTGAAAAAAGAAGAAAGAACAGTCAAAGGTCAATGCCTCCAGAAAACAGAAGTTGGGGCAGCTTGTTTTTAGAAAAAAAATGAAAGAAAGAAAGATGAAAAAAAACCCAGTTAGGCAAGACGTGTGAACTACGTTAGACCTAATTCCTTTAAAAAAGGATATGTAGGCAGCCTTACACGGTTCGGTCCAATCAAATAAGAGTAAAAAAAAAATCCCCAAAAAAATCCCCAGTATGAAACTGGGGCAAAAATTTTATTTCACTTTTGAAAGAGTCGATTCCAAGAGTTGTAAATCTACAACCCCTCAGTTTGAGTCTACTTTGAGCTTTCATGCCAACCCTTCTTTCCAACCATATCCAAAAACCTTCCAAATAAAGACCTTTCAATATGCCTTCAAGAATGCCAAGATAAGCATGCAATGAGCAACGGTTGTCACGTGACATAGAACACTATCAAGTTGCTCACAAAATAAAAAACAACAAAAAGAAAAATGAGAGAGTCTTACTAGTGAAAACCTTCACGGGTACTGTAAGGCGATGGTAAGTAGAGAAATAAATGAGAGAGACTTGCTGGTGAAAATCCCTCAGGGCACCACTAGTCGAAAGTGAGTCGTGAAGATGATGCAAAGAATATCATAGAGAATCCCGACTTCAAAGTCATAAGAATGGTAAAAGGGAAGATTTGGTTAGTTTGATAGATCAGGCCGTTAAGTACAAAATGCATGTCATGATCATTAAGGCTAGTTACCGCAAAAAAAATACTCTTCTTTCTGTCCTTCCCGACAGGGGCATTCCTTGTTAATATTGTTTCTTTGCATCATTATGGTCCTTCATTCCGTGTCAGTCCGTGTCAAAATAAGCAATAAAAGATTTTAAAATTTGCTACCAGTTTTTCAGGTGCACAAAGTAAATTTGGCCAGCACGCTTAGTTGTTACATTCAACATGCCTTGAGGATTCACGCAAAGGCTCCCCCAAAAGACTTTTGTCAGCCTACTGGGCTAAAGCAAGCAAAGATAACCTCGAGGTTAATCAGGGATCCTCTGTAGTACCAGACAAGGGCGATGAAGTGTACACATCGTGCAAAAAGCACTTACCAGTTGTGATTCTCTCTAGCGGACAAATTGCTCCAAAAGCAAAAGCCATTCAAGACATCAGAAAAGGTTATCCAAGAAAAGAAATCTCTTTCTGAGATAAGGGTGATTGAGCCACAAAACACAAACGGCACCGGGAGCGGAAAATCAAGGTTGATACAAAAAGTAAAGATCCTTCGTAAGCAACAACAGAGTCTCCCAACAGTGCAACCAACTACTAATGCGGTCGCTCTTCCAAAGGCTGGATGATAACAGAGCCAAGCTGCCAAAGACATCAAGGCCACAAACCGATCACCACTTTTAAAAACTAACAAATTTTTCTTTGTTTGAAATAGGAACAAAGCAGTGCAAGAAGTTGGCTCAAAAACAAAAAAAAAGAGAAGAAAAGAAAGAAAAAGAAAAAGGGAAGAGAAGAGCCGACAAAGGGAAGTTTCTCAAATCTTTGACTTTATTTGTCTTGCTAGTGTGCATAAAATGTTGTCATTGCTCTTCACACTTTTCCTCCTAGGATAAAAAGTCCTAGTCTGAAGGATTTTCTCCCAGTAAAAATCTTAGTCTGATGAATCTTTCTCCTAAGATACCAAAAAAAACAAAGACCTAGTCTGATAAATTTCTCATAGGATCGAAATCTTAGTCTGATGAATCTTTCTCCTAAGATAGAAGACCTAGTCTGATGAACTTTCTCCTAGGATAGAAATCTTAGTCTGATGAATCTTTCTCCTAAGATAACAAAAAAAAAGACCTAGTCTAATAAACCTTCTCCTAGGATCAAAATCTTAGACTGATGAATCTTTCTCCTAAGATAGAAGACCTAGTCTGATGAACTTTCTCCTAGGATAGAAATCTTAGTCTGATGAATCTTTCTCCTAAGATAGAAGACCTAGTCTGATGAACTTTCTCCTAGGATAGAAATCTTAGTCGGATGAATCTTTCTCCTAATATACCCAAAAAAAAACCTAGTCTGATGAACTTTCTCCTAGGATCAAAATCTTAGTCTGATGAATTTTCTCCTAGGATAAAAATCTTAGTCTGATGAATCTTTCTCCTAAGATAAAAAAAACCTAGTCTGAAGGATTTTCTCCTAGGATCAAAATCTTAGTCTGATGAATCTTTCTCCTAAGATAACAAAAAATAGACATAGTCTGATGAACTTTCTCCTAGGATCAAAATCTTAGTCTGATGAACTTTCTCCTAAGATCAAAATCTTAGTCTGATGAATTTTTCTCCTAAGATAGAAAACCTAGTCTGATGAATTTTCTCCTAGGATAGAAATCTTAGTCTGATGAATCTTTCTCCTAAGACAACAAAAAGAAATAAAAGACCTAGTCTGATAATTTTCTCCTAGGATCGAAATCTTAGTCTGATGAATCTTTCTCCTAAGATAGAAAACTTAATCTGATGAATCTTTCTCCTATGATATAAAACTTAGTCTGATGAATCTTTCTCCTAAGATAGAAGACCTGGTCTGATGAACTTTCTCCTAGGATAGAAATCTTAGTCGGATGAATCTTTCTCGTAAGATACCAAAAAAAAAAAACTAGTCTGATGAACTTTCTCCTAGGATCAAAAGCTTAGTCTGATGAATTTTTCTTATAAGATAGAAAACCTAGTCTGATGAATTTCCTCCTAGGATAAAAATCTTAGTCTGATGAATCTTTCTCCTAAGATAACAAGAAAAACTAGTCTGAAGGATTTTCTCCTACGATCAAAATCTTAGTCTGATGAATCTTTCTCCTTAGATAACAAAAAATAAGAGACCTAGTCTGATGAAATTTCTCCTAGGATCAAAATCTTAATCTGATGAGTTTTTCTCCTACGATAGAAAACCTAGTCAGATGAATTTTCTCCTAGGATAGAAATCTTAGTCTGATGAATCTTTCTCCTAAGATAACTAAAAGAAATAAAAGACCTAGTCTGATGAATTTTCTCCTAGGATCAATCTTAGTCTGATGAATCTTTCTCCTAAGATAGAAAACCTAGTCTGATGAACTTTCTCCTAGGATAAAAATCTTAGTCTAATAAATCTTTCTCCTAAGATACAAAAGAAAGAGACCTAGTCTGATGAACTTTCTCCTAGGATAAACGTCTTAGTCTGATGAACTTTTCTCCTAAGATAAGAAAACCTAGTCTGATGAATTTTCTCCTACGATAATAATATTAAAAAAAGAGAAGTCTGGATTTGAAAAAAAAGGGGTTAATTTTTAGTTTTCTTAAGTTATCAATCTTTAGTTTTCTTGAAATCAGGGGTCCCTCTTAGAGAATAGGGTCAGTTTTTACTTTAGTCAAGCTTAAGTTTCTCGTTTTCCGCAAGTTCAATCTTATTTAGGAGACGCACTTCCTAATTTGGGTTTTTTTAGATTATATTTCTTTAGGAGATGCACTTCCTAGTTTGAGTCATTGAAGTTTCACCCCTAGGAGATACACTTGCTAGTCGAGTTGATCATAAATAAAGGAACACCATCCACACAAAAAAAAAAGGAAAAAAAAAATTACAAACAAAAAAAAATCATCATGATCCTTTCGGGGTACACCATTACTGACCTTTTATTGCTTTCAATAAAGTAGTTTAGGATTTTATTACAATAACCCACGAAACTTTCCTAGTAAAACTGGGGCAGAAAATTCCGTTCGTTTGTTTATTTGGTGTCTTAGCAGGTTTTACCTCGAGGTACATGGTTCGCGATGACCAAAAGAAGTTTCAATCCAGAACTAAAAAAAAGAGAGACAACAAAAAAGAAGTGAAACAAAAAAATGCAGAAGCAAATCAGAGAGGTGAACTGCTCAAGACATGGCTGAAGTCACGAGCATTGCATTCCCCGTTTTATCAGAAGAAGCCGTGGAAGAATGAACTAGCACCTGCAGCTAGCAGACATCAAGGTTCAAATCAAAAGTCTGCATGAAGCACCATTCAAGACTCAAGATCAAGCTTCAGAAGATTTATAGATAGGAATCTTGTAACTAATAGCTGATGGACTTATCTAGTTCCTTTAGATTTTGATGTAATAACAGGGACATGGACCGGAGCCTCAACGGAATCTTGCTCGACTCTCGAACTCAGCACTCAATCATTTTTCTTGAACTACACGCGACCTGATTTCCTTATAACCCGGGATATGTAGGTTGTCCAAAGCCAAGACTCGGTTGCACCTTTTTTTTTCCTTCCTCCTTTGAATAACGATATGGTCAAAAATTAGTCACACGACTCACTTTGTCTTTGCCTGAAAACTCTTCATGTTTCCAAGCAAAGAGGGGCAGCTGTGAGCACCTAATTTTTTACTATATTTAAATTTTTCATCACTTTTTAGTATGTGGATATATTTTAAGTTTAATATACATATTTTAGCTCTTATTTCTCCTTTTATATATTTTACTTAAGAAAATTGAAAACAATTAAAAAGTCACATTTTTCATCTTCATTTACAAAGAAATAAAATATTTTTCAAAAAATATATTAGTTTGATAAATAAATTTTGAGTGATTAGTATTTTATTTTGGTGTTCAAGTTTAGGAGTAATATTTTTGTTTGCTCATTTATTAATCAATAAGAAAGTCAAAATCACAAAAATTGTTCAAATGGCCAAACCTAAGCCTAATAGCCAATTACCCCAAATTCTGTCCAAACCAACTCCCTCTTTTATCTTGTCCAAAGTTCAAGCTCACTCCCCAACTCTATATACCTAACAGACCTAGACCTAATGAAGGGGACGTGGATAAAAAAGAGGGGAGGGAATCCAAAAGAAGAAAAACAGTCGTACCCCTCATTTTTTGGACCTCTCTGCCATTCTCTTGTTCAAAAGAAAAAAAAAAAAGCTAAGGCAGGATCACCATGGTCACTCTCTTTTTGGCAAGAAAGTAGCAGCCCTCCCTTCACCAAGAACGAACGCTCACCCTCCATCATCTCTTTCTTTGAAAGAAGCACACAAATACAGAGAAAAGGAGGGACTGTTTTCTTCTTCTTCTTCTTCCTAACCACTCTCCATTGGCAGACCTTCTAAAAGGAAAAGACGCGCACACACTCAAAGGAGGAAAACGGAAGAAGCAACATAGGCGAGAGAACGATCAACTGCTGGTCATTTTCGAGGTTGTCGGCGAGGTCTCCTCTGTGGTCGTTGGCAAATTTTTCGGTCGAAAGTTCTCTAATCTTCGAATTGCTGTAATTTTAATCCAAATTCATCTATATAAAAGTCTGATTTTTCCTTGCTCTTTACCTGGTCGTTTAAATACATTTGAGTATTTCGTTGAGATTTAAAACAGAACATTCGAATTATTCCTATCCATGAACTACTTGGCAGTTGCTTTCTATGTTAATTTGATTTGCTATTTTCCTTATTTTAGGGATTACTGATTTTCAGTACTTAATGGGTTTGTTGGATTTTCTTGGTAGGTCATTGAGGTAGATTTTGTGTTCAAATATATTTTTATTCGTAATGTGAATGGGCCTGTTTGGATAAGTGCGATCAATTCCAATTTAGATAGAGTGATCTTTTCTTATCATGTTTTGAAGTTTATGCTAGAAATTCAGTGTCATAATCTATTCTTAAATGCTTGTACAATTCCATATATTAAAAATAAAAATTAATATGATTTTAGCTTCTTTTACTTGACACTATTAATAGTTACAGTAGTTAGGCTATTTAGGAAAGTGAAGTTTGGTTTTTGTCAAATTATATCGATGGGCCAGTTGAAAGAATGTGAGCCAAATGAACAAATCTTGCATTACAAATGTATCCGTAGAAGATAAATCACTTTGCTCCCACAATTCCAACTTCCATAAATCATACTATACAATAATCTCAAACTTAGAAAGAATAATATTCATGAACATTGTAGCTTTATTTAGGCGCGACTAATAATAAAATATCGTGGCTATGAGTACGGTTCCCCTGACATAGTCATGATACCTAAACCCCAATTCGAGTGTGCGTTCCACGTGACTCGACCCTAACTTCGAATAATAATAAAAGTTAACACGTTGTAAATCGCGGGTGCGTTTCGCGTGACGTGATTCACAATGTGTACAAAAATAAACGAGGGCGCGACATCGCGACTTGTTCAAACAAATTTCATAAATAATTAAAAGCGGTATAAAAGATAAAATGCATAATAGGTATTAAAACATGTAATAAATCAGATAATTAGGCCAATTATTAATAATTAAGCGATCGTGCTAAAATCACGAAACCCGTGCCTAACACCTTCTCCCGGGTTAACAAAATTCCTTACCCGGTCTTCTGATTTTCGCAAACTTTAAACTGAGTCATTTTTTTCCTCGATTTGGGATTCTAAAGTAAATCGGTGACTTGGGACACCATAAATTATCCCAAGTGGCGACTCTGAATCAATAAATAATCCTATTTCGATAATGTCACTTAAATTGAAAAAACTCCCTATCTCCTCGGGAAAAAGGAGGTGTGACACATATAACGATATCAAAGTTGTTAAACTTACGGGGTCTTATAATAACACAGTCACCAATCCTCTACAATCTCATGAATGGTCTTAATCCCTTCATGCTTATATGGATTACTACGACTCATCCTAATATTAAAGTACCAGATGTAACATTTCTCTAGTATTTCAACTACATAAAATTAAGGCTGTTCAAAAACGAACCGAAACCATTAACCGAACCGAACCGAGGGCTTATTGGCTTATTGATATTGGATTATCGGGGTAATGGACGGTGAACGAATTGAGATTTTATAATTAACGACTTAATGGTTTGAGGGCAGATTACTCAATTTTCTTATCGGATAAACCGTTAACCCGTCAAATTTTTTTTATATTTACACTTTTACCCCAATGTATATAAGTACTATTGAAATCATAAATGGTTAAATCCCTAATTTCTATTTTATAATTCTCAATTTTCTACAGCTACCAGAGGCAGAGAGGTTGTTAGTGTCATCTCTCTCTTGAACTTAGAACTGGAAAATCGAAAAATTGAAATCTCAATGATTAATACGTGTATGTCTGTATGAGTAGTCTTGATGGTATTAAAAATTTAGTTAATACGTGTATGCCGATATGAGTAGTCTTGAAGACACTTCAAAAAAAATGTTGTTGAGTTAAATCTTATATTGTATTAAAAATTTTGATATTGATTTGAAACTGTTTGGTATTGATTGAATGATTGTTCAAAAAATTTCTATTTCGTTTAGCCGATAACCGCTCGATAATTATTAAGCAGATACCAATCCGCCCGTTGTCTTATTGGATAGCTAGCGAATTACTATATTTATAATCCGATAACCGTTATGCTGAATTGTTAAACGTAATTATCCGCCTGATATGCACCCTTAAAATGATAAGAGTAAAACATAAACATCACTCATTTACTAAAACAAAAGGAAGTAATGTCATTAATGTATCTAAAAGGATGTCCCGCAAAGTTAAAGTGGATATGAAGTATCTTAATGCAAGTTAGGGTGGTAATCATGTATTAAGCCAAAATAAAGTACTATCAAAACTCACCTTTGCAAATTACTCCTAAGATAATCTCTTAGGTGGCATTAATGATAAACCGCGGTCACCGGATTATTTTCTTTTTTCAATTTTTATTTCACCTCAAATTTTTTCTTTTTCTCCGGTCCCTAGATTTTTCTTTTTCTGCAGTCCCTAGATTTTTTTAGAAGAACCATTTCTGGCATTCCTATATAAACTGCCCTCAGTTCAGCAGATACCCAGATCTGAAAATTTTCGGAAGGCGTCTTGATAAACGCCGTTTCCTATTCCATTCTCCTTCTACACTTTTATCTTTTTGAATTTTAAGAAAAACAACAACTGTGAAAATGAGAGAGTGCATTTCAATCCACATTGGTCAGGCCGGTATTCAGGTCGGAAATGCATGCTGGGAACTTTACTGCCTCGAACATGGCATTCAGGTATTTTTATAGATCTGTTTGAGTTATGCATAAAATCATCTTTTAGAAATATTTGAATTGAAAATTGTTTGTAAATTTGTGCATATTTTAGATCCATTGTGAAATTTATATATATAAATAATATATTTATATGCGTATTCTGGCGGTTAGAACTATTTGAAGACGCTGTTTTTTGTTTAGATCTAGGTTGATTCAGAATAGATATTCATGAAAGTATGATATCATCTTATATATCTAGTTGAATAAAAATCGTGTGCATATGTGTGCGCATTTTGGTTTCGTCTGCATTCTTATCGCTATTGTTCTTTCTGCAAATAGGTACATTACTACCGATAAATCTGTCATTGTGAAATTGTTTTTTGTAATTGTTTGTTTATGCGTTTGATCGCGCTGTTTTATGTAGATCTGCGTGGTCCTGGATTTATCAGAATAGTAACTACTTGTATATTTTTTGCGCATTCGCATTGTTATATTTGTACATCTGCTGTTTACGGAGCATTAGATGTGCGTTGTTATCTCCCTAATTCTATTGGAATTGAAAAATGACGGTTAGAAAATCTAGTTGCTTTTGAATAGATTGGAATGCAATTCATATTTTATAGATCCACTTGAAATTGCTAATTCTCTGCGTATTTCCTTACATTTTAGAACTAATTCAGTTTCTTAGTATTTTATGTCCTATATGCTGGTTACAGACAGGTTGATGTATCAATTGGTATTTAAAAGGGCCAGAAATACGTAATTCCCTTTTGTGAAATCATCCTTAATCTTGTCGAATGCTAGGGGGTAACTTGTGTTTTTTAAAAGTTTAAAGACCTTTATTACTTTTTAAAAAAATGTATTTTCTGTATAATTGCTGATAATGTACGATGTATCATTTAGTCTGCGAACATATACGATTCACCGACAGTTGGAATATATATTGAAGTGTTGTGTAGATTCAATTTAAATTCTCTGCATCCATACTGCTTGTGTACAAGTTTTTGTTTTGAAGTCCTGTTAATTCTGCACTACTGAAAATCTTGTCTTTCACTTCTCCCATAGCCTGATGGCCAGATGCCGGGTGACAAGACTATTGGAGGTGGTGATGATGCATTCAACACCTTCTTCAGTGAAACTGGAGCTGGAAAGCATGTTCCACGTGCTGTTTTTGTAGATCTTGAGCCTACTGTCATAGATGAAGTCAGGACGGGAACATACAGACAGCTCTTTCACCCTGAGCAGCTCATCAGTGGCAAAGAAGATGCAGCCAACAACTTCGCCCGTGGCCACTACACAAGTAAACATTATTCCTTGATGCAATGTTACCTATTTTTTTAGCTCAATAATGTGCTGGTAGTTATCTTTTTGTCATGTTTGCAGTTGGGAAAGAAATAGTTGATCTTTGTTTGGACCGCATTAGGAAGCTTGCAGACAACTGTACTGGCCTTCAAGGTTTTCTGGTTTTCAATGCTGTTGGTGGTGGCACTGGTTCTGGCCTTGGGTCACTTCTACTGGAACGTCTCTCAGTTGACTATGGCAAGAAATCAAAACTTGGATTCACAATTTATCCCTCACCACAGGTCTCAACATCCGTTGTGGAGCCTTACAACAGTGTGCTTTCAACCCACTCGCTTCTTGAGCACACAGATGTTGCAATTCTTCTTGACAATGAGGCCATTTATGACATTTGCAGGCGCTCACTGGACATTGAGCGCCCCACTTACACCAACCTTAACCGTCTTATTTCACAGGTACTTGAGTACATATCATTTTGGGCTGTGTCTTACATACTATGTTCTTCTTCAATTGTAGATAGTAATGTCTGTGCTTCTAATGCAGGTCATTTCTTCTCTGACTGCTTCTTTGAGGTTCGATGGAGCCTTGAATGTTGATGTGAATGAATTCCAGACCAACCTTGTACCATATCCCAGAATCCATTTTATGCTTTCCTCCTATGCTCCAGTAATTTCAGCTGAGAAGGCTTACCATGAGCAGCTCTCAGTTGCAGAGATCACAAACAGTGCCTTTGAACCCTCTTCTATGATGGTTAAGTGTGACCCTCGCCATGGCAAGTACATGGCCTGCTGCCTTATGTTCCGTGGTGATGTTGTACCAAAGGATGTCAATGCTGCCGTGGCCACCATCAAGACCAAGCGCACTATCCAATTTGTTGACTGGTGCCCAACTGGATTCAAGTGTGGTATTAACTACCAACCACCAACTGTTGTCCCTGGAGGCGACCTTGCCAAGGTGCAAAGAGCTGTGTGCATGATCTCTAACTCAACCAGTGTTGCTGAGGTCTTCTCGCGCATTGATCACAAGTTTGATCTGATGTATGCCAAGCGTGCTTTTGTGCACTGGTACGTGGGTGAGGGTATGGAAGAAGGTGAGTTCAGTGAAGCACGTGAGGACCTTGCTGCTCTGGAAAAGGATTATGAGGAGGTTGGTGCTGAAGTTGACGATGAAGAAGGGGGTGATGAAGGGGATGAGTATTGAGTGACTTTTGTGGTCTAATGTGTTTGTTTTTGTGTTGTCTGGTTGATGGTTTTCTATTGCGCTCCTAGCAATTAGTATTTCCTATTGTGTCTTGTAAACTGAACTATGCTGTTGTTGAAGTCAAAATATTTTCGTTTGACTGATTACTTAACATTTCGTGCATGGTCTGTATGATTTCCTGATGAATTGCCAAGTGAACCAATTTTATCTGTTCCTTTTAAATCCTTGTGTTGCTGTTGGGTCCCTTTCCATCTTAAAAAAAGGAGACATGCTTCCGTTAAAACATTTTAATTTTAATTAGCATATAGCTAAACTGAAAGTTAGTTTTTCCTTGTAGTAGTAGTAGGGGTAGTAGTTAAAGTTGGTGCAAATTGAAAACTTTTAAAACTAGAACTTGGATTTATTTGCCGGGCCATGATATACTTGTAATCGTAGAAAAGAAGTCGCCAGCTTTGGCTTCAGCCAGCAACTTAACAATAAAAATGTTATTTTGTAGCCGAAAGAAAGAAGTGAAATACAACAACAAAAACAAGCATGAGTACAAAAGAAAGAAAATTACGTAGACTTACTCTAGTTGGTTGAATTTAGTATCAGATGGACGGTTAGACTATATATTTGTAGTTGTTGCCAGTATCGTGTGAACATTGAAAAATTGTGTTTCTTGAAGCAAATCATGAAGCAAAATTGAGGCAGAAGTATTAATTAATTACCATGATTGAGTCACAAGTATTGCCATGGGCGGCTCTCTAGCCATGCCCATGACCCCTTGGACGCGTCCCCTGGCTCTTTGGCAAGTCTCCCAATGCATAGCGCCACAGACAGCCTCGTGGTCTTGGCTGCACTAAGTGACAAGCGCGCATGTGCCTCTGTCGCCCACCGATATCTTTCGCCAGCGCCCTATCCCTCACCAGGACCCAGCCGCAGGCAGATGCCAACAACGCCGCATGCAAATACAACGCCACGCGCGAAGACAATGCCGCGCGCACAGATCGTGATGCCAAAGACAAGGTTGCTGACAACAAACCTGTTTCTACCTTGTAGAAAACTAAGTCATTTTTATTGTAAATATAGAGTAGTTATATTCCATATACTTCCATTATGCTCCTCTAGCTTAGCTAGGTCAAGTCTTGTAATTTTGGTTTATTTTTGTAAGCACTTGTGAGCACTTAATTTTTGACCATATTTAGATTTTTTTAAATCACTTTTAGTATTTTAATAGTTTTTAAGTTCAATCTACATATTTTAGCTCTTATTTCATCTTTTATAGGTTTTATTTAAGAAAATTGAAAAAAATCACATTTTTAGTATAAGTTTTATCTTCATTTACAAAGGAAGAAAAATTTAAAAAAAAAAAATCAATATTTACTTAGTTTAGTATTTAAGTTGTAGGCTTTAATAAATATCAAATAGTGTTTAAATTACTTTAACATAGTTATTATTCTCTTTTTTATATTTCATATTATTTAGATAGTATTTTTGGTTAATCGTAAAAAGAAAAGGAAAAAAAGAAGAACTAAAGGAGGAAACAAATCGGAAGGCTACCTCTAATTTTGGGCGGGATTCTTATCCCAACAAACTTGGTCCCACACATGTAACAAAATAGAGAGAGAAAAAGAGGAGAGAAACGAGAGAAGAGGGCATCGGTGAAGAAGAACGAAAAGAGGGAAATCGGCCGCTGCTTTACCCTTCTCCTCTATCCTATCTTTTTCTTCTAATCTAACCATAACCACCACCTAAACTCCATGGAAATAACACCCTTTTTACACCTGAAATCAAGCCCAAAACTAGCTGTATTAACACCATAAATTAGTTGTAAAACCAGTCCCAATACAACCCTGTTTGTGACCTCCTCCCAACACATAACACCTCACCTTCCTCCATGAACTACCGGCTGAAACTTACCCAAACACTAAAACACAAGAGCTTCAGTCCAGGTTCGAAGCTCCGTTGAGGTTCTCTGGTCAAAACCGCGTCCGATCTGGGTCGAGTCGGCTGTCATCTTTGTTTTGGTGTTGTAGTCAGAGGTTTATTTTGAATAAAAGTTCAGAAGATTTTCTCCGCTAAAATCCGCCGTTTCCGTCCGATTTAGTTCGTGTATCACTGTTTTCAGTCTCTTCTACTTTACTAAAAGGAGTTTCAGCTAAACAGGTTTATGCCCACTTTATCTTCTTTACTTAATCATGTCTGGAATAAATCGATTCATGTTCGAGCTAGGTCTAAAATGATGTCTGAAATTTTGTTCACCTTTTCTTGATTCGAGTTACATTTTTGTGTCTTATTGTGTGCTTTTTGTTGTATGTTTCTGCTGAAATCTATTGGAATATGAGATTTATATGCTACTGCTTCCTTTAAATCTTTCTTATTAAGATGTTGATTGGTTTGTTGGCTTTGAATTCATAGGCATGGACGTTTTTTTTTTGTTGTTTTAATGCAAAAAACCTGGAAAGCAAGAAGATTGCTAGGAGGGTTTAACCTTGAAGGGAAAGAAATTTTGGGCCTATACACTGAAATTACGCCAGGCCCATTTCCATAATGGCATACTGTTAATCCATTTTTAGAGTTAGTCCATTTCCATGTTAATCTATAAGCTAGTTTACGTTTTTGTTTCCTTTCCATAATTGATCCACTTCATGCTTTTCCACAACTATTTTATAATTCTATAAACCTCGCAGTTGCTTTAGACACGTTTAAATAAATTATTGTAACTATGGGTACGATTCCTGTGACATAATCATGATACGTAAATCCCATTCGGGTGTGCATTTCATGTGACCCGATCATAACTTCGAATAATAATAAAAGTAAACATGTCGTAAATCGCGAGTACATTTCATGTGGTGCGGTTTGCAATGTGTACCAAAACGACAAGTGTACGATAATCGTGACTTGTTCCAGAAAGAATTCCATAAATATAAAAGTGGTTAGAAGAATAAAATGCACAATAGGTATAAAACATATAATAAATCAGACAATTAGGCAAATTATTAATAGTTGAGCGACCATGCTAAACCATGGAACTCGGGAGTGCCTCACACCTTCTCCCGGGTTAACCGAATTCTTTACCCGGTCTTTTGGTTTTTGCAGACTTTAAACGGAGTCATTTTTCCTCGTTTTGGGATTCTAAAATAAACCGGTGACTTAGGACACCATAAATTATTCCAAGTGGTGACTCTGAACTAATAAATAATCCCATTTCGATTTATATCACTTTAATTGGAAAAACTCCATATCCCCTTTCGGGGAAAAGGGAGGTGTGACAACACTATTAGGGGGGATCAAACAATCAAACTTTCTAGCAAGCAAACAATTCTTGTACTGGTGTCTCTCCCCCTCGACACCGTGTTGCTTTCTGTAATAGCTTTCATTAATGCAATCAGACTTTCTTTCAATTCTCATTTCTGTTCTCTCAATTGCTCTTGACATTGGTTTTCCAGTACGGCACTGACAATCTCATCTAGCGTACGGAGAGGACCTTAATTGGCGGACAGTAACTGCACTGATATTAGTTGCTTAGCCTTACTTCTCCCTTCCAAGGAATCTCAGGAAGGCGTCACATAACAGTTGGTATCAGAGCCTAGGCTCGACATCGGACGAGTCAACACATTGCCATTACCATCATTTCTGACCATGGTGAATCATGGGGACCGCATTGCGGCCTTTGAAGAGACGATTGCCGTATTACGGCCCATCGTGGATATGGTGCCTGAACTAAGAACCAACCTAGTGCAAAGGTTGGATGACCTGGAGCGTAGAATGCTTCAGGCCGAAGTTGACATAGAAAACATCAGACGCGACTCTAAAGGAGACCGACAAACGGCAGCCACAAAGGCAACCAAAATTTATGGTAAATTTGAGGGCCTCCGACAGGAGCATGCCGAGGATTTAGCCTACAGGTCACAAGAGGCAGACAAGGTGACTGCCATGCAACAAACTATAGACAACTTGACATGCCAGCTCAATGTTGTCAATGCTGCTTTACAAAGCCTGCTTTGAGGAGGTGGAAACCAAATCGGGGGTGGTGTGAACCTCGCCCCTGTGGCACAAAATCGAAACTTCCTGAGCCAAAGCCATATAGTGGAGCTCGGAATGCTAAAGAAGTGGAAAACTTCATCTTCGACATCGAGCAGTACTTCGATGTCGTGAGGGGCCTAGAAGAAGCTAAGAAGGTAGCAACTGCTGCCATGTATCTTCAGGGTGATGCTAAACTCTGGTGGCGGATGAAGTACGAAGCCATCAGGGCCGGTGAAAATGCTCTAGAGACATGGGCAGAACTGAAGGCAGTCATACGCCTACAGTTCTTCTCCGAAAATGTTGAGTACAATGCAAGGAGAAAGCTACGGGAGCTCCGCTAGACCAAATCAGTACGGGATTACGTGCAAGAATTCTCCGCGCTCATACTGAACATACGTGACATGGGGGACAAAGACAAACTCTTCACATTCCTGGAAGGGTTAAAACCTTATGCCTGTATGGAGCAACAAAGACAAAGGGTAGATACCCTACCTAAGGCGATCCAAGTAGCGGAATGCCTTGGGGACTATCAAGTGGAAACTCGGAAGGATAGGTCTCAATCGCCTGTCCGAGCGGGATACAAAGGTAGCCAGCCTAGCAATGGGTGGCCCTAGCAGATGTGGAGGAGATCGGAGTGCAACCAAATATAAGGCTCCTTCCTTAGGCAGCAATAGTGCTGCGTCAAACAACAATGATCGGGGGAGAAAGCCCCCTTCAGGATGCCGTCATTGCAGCGGGCCACATTGGAATAATGAATGCCCACATGCACAGATGAACGCCCATCAAGATTTTGATGATGGGGCGGATGTCGAAGCAGATGATGCGGATCAGACCGAACCAGTAGGTGCCTTCAATACAATCGTCATCTCTATTTCTGAGGCATTAGCGGGAACCAGTGCTGGTATCCGTAAAAAGAAGGACCCTACCCAATCACCAAGAAAGGGAAGAAGAAGGCGCTTGAGAGAACTCCTCTTAAACAAGAGATGACCTTAATGTTCATTCAGATGAAGGTAAATGGCAAGCCCATTCGGGCAATGATAGACACAGGTGCTACCCACAACTACTTAGCCTCGACTCAGGTGGAGCGCCTTGGTATAGTTGTAGGAAAGGGCAGAGGTTGTGTCAAGGCTATCAACTCACCTCCTCAGCCAGTACGTGGAATATACAAAGAAGTACTAGTGAAGCTTCGTCCTTATGAACGAAAATTCAACCTGCGTGTGGTGATCATAGATGACTTCGAGTTGATAGTTGGGTTGGAATTCCTGAAGCAAACCAACACCATGACCGTACGGTATGCAGACATGCTACTGATGATGGGAACAAACGGGGCCAAGCCCTGCATTATCCCGTGCATGCCCATGAAGATGGCCGCTGAGAACATCTCGGCCTTGCAGATGAAGAAGGGAGTCAAAAGACATGAACCTGCGTTCCTGGCTACCCTCTGCATTGAAGATATAGAACGCTCCTCGGGTCCCATTCCTACACCTGTGAAGGAGCTGCTACTAGTGATTGAAGACATCATGCCACAGGATATGCCAAAGCGACTCCCGCCTAGGCGCACTGTGGACCATGAGATTGAGTTGGTGCTGTGTACGAAGCCACCCGCCCGGGTGCCTTATAGAATGTCACAACCCGAACTCACCGAGCTTTGGAGACAGTTGACGGAAATGCTAGACACAGGGATCATCATGCCCTCCAAGTCCCCATATGGGTCCCCTGTGCTATTCCAAAAGAAACATGATGGTAGTCTACGACTCTGTGTGGATTATCAGGCTCTAAACAAAATCACCATGAAGAACAAGTACCCTATTTCCGCTCATGGCAGACTTGTTCGATAGACTAGGTGGTGCGACGATGTTCACAAAAATAGACCCGAAGACATGGTATTGGAAAGTTCGAATTGCAGAGGGTGATGAACACAAGATGACCTGTATGACAAGATATAAGTCGTTCAACTTCCTGTTTATGCCATTCTGCTTGACTAACACTCCAGCCACAGTTTGCACCCTGATGAACCAAGTCTTCCGAGAGTACAATGACGATTTCGTGGTGGTCTACTTGGATGACATTGTGGTATATAGACAAACACTAGAAGAACACCTGGAGCACTTGCGGAAGGTCCTAGCCCGATTATGAGAGCACGAATTATATGAGAAGCTATCCAAGTGCTCATTTGCTCAAAAATAGATTGACTTCCTCGGACATCTCATCGAGGAAGGGCGGATCAAAATGGACCAACAAAAGATTCAGGCTATCACAGATTGGCCACCGCCCAAGGATATCCATGCCTTGAGAGCGTTCCTTGGCCTATGCAACTTCTATCGGCGATTTGTAAAGAATTACTCCCTCATCGCAGCGCCATTGACAGAACTCCACAAGAAGGTAATGCCTTGGGATTGGGGACCCAGGCGAGCGTAGGCCATCAACGCATTAAAAACGGCTATGTCTAGTAGCCCTGTCTTGGCCCTCCCTGATTTGGACAAGCCATTCGAGGTACAAACAGATGCTTCTGACTATGCTCTTGGCGAAGTCTTACTACAAGAAAGGCATCCTGTAGCGTACGAGAGCCGGAAGCTGAAGGATGCAGAGCGGCGCTATGTCGCCCACGAGAAAGAATTATTGGATGTCGTTCATTGCTTACGCCTTTGGAGGCACTATCTGCTGGGAACCCCGTTCGTGGTCAAGACAGACAACAACTGTTAGCCATTTCGTGACCCAGCCGAAGATGATTGGTCGACAGGCTAGGTGGCAGGAACTCCTAGCGGAGTTTCACTTCAACCTGGAGTACCGAAGTGGGAAGACTAATCATATTGCTGATGCGCTCAGCCAAAGAGCTGACCTAGCATCGGTGTGCCTACTCGCCACCCTAAGGGGGAGCGAAGTAGCCACCAGCATAAAAGACCAGATACATGATCTACTCATCAAGGATCCTGCTGCACAGTATTTGATTGATCTGGTATGACAGGGCGAGTGAAGATGGTTTCCTGAAAGTTAAAGGGAACCGACTTTATATTCCTAAAGGAGGAGATTTGTGAAGGACTCTTCTAGCGGAATGTCACAATACTTTGTGGGCCTGCCATCCCGGTGAAGAACGCACCATGGCATTACTTCGCCGTGCATATTATTGGCCTCAAATGGCCGATGATGTCGCTCAGTATGTGAGGACTTGTCTAGTATGCCGGAAGAACAAGTCAGACCGCTTGACACAAACGTGACTCTTGGAACCACTAGCTATCCCAAAGAGACCTTGGGAAAGCATTTCCCTAGATTTCATCACCGGATTGCCCTAGGTCGGAGATCTCACAACTATCTTGGTTGTAGTGGATCGATTTTCCAAGTATGCTACCATTATTGCAACCCCACAATATATATCAAAAGAAGATACAACTCGGCTCTTCTTCTCTCATGTCGTCAAATATTGGGGCCTGCCCAAAGATATCGTTAGTGATCACGACTCACGCTTCAGTAACAACGTTTTGACCTAATTCTTTAAGTGCCTCGGGTCAAAATTGAGTCACAGCTCAAGTTTTCATCCGCAATCTGTTGGCTAGACGGAGCGATTCAATGGTACGCTGGAGGAATATCTCCGCCACTTTGTAACCGGATCACATAAGAATTGGGTGAAGCTTCTGGATGCTACTAAATTGTGTTTCAATTCACAAAAGAGCTCTACTACAAACAAAAGTGCTTTTGAAATTGTTATTGGACAACAACCACTACTCTCACACACCGTGAATGCACCAAACATGTCAAAACCTCCTCGAGCTGCTAGCTTCTTGTTGGTCCCAAACGCACACGCAAGTATACGTGGTCATAGCAAGTAATATAATGT
>ML424318.1:0-10145 GCA_005239525.1 Nicotiana knightiana | reverse complement strand
ACAATATAAAATGACCTAAGGAACATTGGTCACTGTTCCGCCATGACCGTTCGTCAATAATTTTGCACTATAGAGCCATAAAATAAAAACTCGGCTCGATTCCAATATTTTCGTGTGCTATAGCCTACGCTTATTGAGTGGGCACGGGCTCCCGGATCTTGATCACCTGAAAGTTGTCCGAACAATAGAAAATGACCTAACAAAAATTAGTCACCGACCCGCCATGATCGTTCGTCAATATTTTGGCACTATAGAGCCATAAAAAGAAAACTCGGCCCGATTCAAATATTTTCGTGGGCTATAGCCCACGCTTTCTGAGAGGGCACGGGCTCCCTGATCCGTACCTAAGGAACATTGGTCACTATTCCACCATATTCGTTCGTCAATAGTTTTGCACTATAGAGCCATAAAATAAAAACTCGGCTCGATTCCAATATTTTCGTGTGTTAGATCCCACCAAAGGAACATTGTTCACCGACCCTCCATGGTCGTTCGCAAATATTTTTGCACTATAGATCCATAAAACGAAAACTCGGCCCCATTCCAATATTTTCGTGTGCTATAGCCTACGCTTTCTAAGTGGGCACGGGCACCCGGATCTTGATCAGCTAAAATTTGTTCGAACAATAGAAAATGACCTAACGAACATTAGTCACCGACCCGCCATGATCGTTCGCCATTATTTTGGCACTATAGAGCCATAAAATGAAAACTCGGCCCGATACCCATATTTTCATGTGCTATAGCCTACGCTTTCTGAGTGGGCACGGGCTCCCGGATTTTGATCACCTGAAATTTGTTCGAACAATAGAAAATGACCTAACGAACATTAGTCACCGACCCGCCATGATCGTTCGCCATTACTTTGGCACTATAGAGCCATAAAATGAAAACTCGGCCCGATTCAAATATTTTTTTGGGTTATAGCCCACGCTTTCTAAAGTGCCACGGGCTCCCGGATCAGGACCGCCTGAAATTTATCAGAAGAATAGAAAATGACCTAAGGAACATTGTTCGCCGACCCTCCATGGTCGTTCGCCAATATTTTGGCACTATAGAGCCATAAAATGAAAACTCGGCCCGATTCCCATCTTTTCGTGTGCTATATCCCACGCTTTCTGAGTCGGCACGGGCTCCCGGATCTGAATCGCCTGAAATTTGTCCGGACAATAGAAAATAACCTAAGGAACATTCGTCACCGATCCGCCATGACCCTTCGTCAATAGTTTTGCGCTATAGAGCAATAAAACGAAAACTCGACCCGATTCAAACATTTTCGTGTGCTATAATAGCCCACGCTATCTTAGAGGGCACGGGCTCCCGGATCCGGACCCCCTAAAATTTGTCCGAACAATAGAAAATGACCTAACGAAAATTAGTCACCGACCCGCCATGATCGTTCGTCAATATTTTGGCACTATAGAGACATAAAATGAAAACTCGGCCCGATTCAAATATTTTCGTGGGTTATAGCCTATGCTTTCTGAAGTGCCACGGGCTCCCGGATCAGGACCGCCTGAAATTTATCCGAAGAACTGAAAATGACCTAAGGAACATTGTTCACCGACCCTCCATGGTCGTTCGCCAATATTTTGGCAATATAGATCCATTAAACGAAAACTCAGCGCCATTCCAATATTTTCGTGTGCTATAGCCTACGCTTTCTGAGTGGGCACGGGCACCCGGATCTTGATCACCTAAAATTTGTTCGAACAATCGAAAATGACCTAACGAACATTAGTCACTGACCCTCCATGATCGTTCGTCAATACTTTGGCACTATAGAGCCATAAAATGAAAACTCGGCCCGATTCAAATATTTTTTGTGGGTTATAGCCCACGCTTTCTAAAGTGCCACGGGCTCCCGGATCGGGACCGCCTGAAATTTATCCGTACAATAGAAAATGACCTAAGGAACATTGGTCACAGACCTGCGATGACTGATCGTCAATATTTTTGCACTACAGATCCATAAAATGAAAACTTGGTCCGATTCAAATATTTTCCTGTGCTATAGCCCACGCTTTCTGAGTCGGCATAGGCTCCCTGATCCGGATCGGCTGAAATTTATCCGAAAAATAGAAAATGAACTAAGGAACATTGTTTACCGACCATCCATGACCGTTCGCCAATATGTTGGCACTATAGACCCATAAAATGAAAACTCGGCCCGATACCCATATTTTCGTGTGCTATAGCCTACGCTTTCTGAGTGGGCACGGGCTCCCGGATTTTGATCACCTGAAATTTGTTCGAACAATAGAAAATGACTTAACGAACATTAGTCACCGACCCGCCATGATCGTTCGTCAATACTTTGGAACTATAGAGCCATAAAATGAAAACTCGGCCCGATTAAAATATTTTCGTGGGTTATAGCCCACGCTTTATGAAGTTCCACGGGCTCCCGGATCAGGACCGCCTGAAATTTATCCGAAGAATAGAAAATGACCTAAGGAACATTGTTCGCCGACCCTCCATGGTCGTTCGCCAATATTTTGGCATAAAATAAAAACTCGGCCCGATTCCCATCTTTTCGTGTGCTATATCCCACGCTTTCTGAGTTGGCACGGGCTCCCGGATCTGAATCGCCTTAAATTTGTCCGGACTATAGAAAATTACCTAAGGAACATTCGTCACCGATCCGCCATGACCGTTCGTCAATAGTTTTGCGCTATAGAGCAATAAAATGAAAACTCGACCCGATTCCAAGATTTTCGTGTGCTATATAATAGCCCACGCTTTCTTAGAGGGCACGGGCTCCCGGATCTGGACCCCCTAAAATTTGTCCGAACAATATAAAATGACCTAACGAAAATTAGTCACCGACCCGCCATGATCGTTCGTCAATATTTTGGCACTATAGAGCCATAAAATGAAAACTCGGTCTGATTCAAATATTTTCGTGGGTTATAGCCCATGCTTTCTGAAGTGCCATGGGCTCCCGGATCAGGACCGCCTGAAATTTATCCGAAGAATAGAAAATGACCTAAGGAACATTGTTCACTGACCCTCCATGGTCGTTCGCCAATATTTTGGCACTATAGATCCATAAAACAAAAACTCGGCCCCATTCCAATATTTTCGTGTGCTATAGCCTACGCTTTCTGAGTGGGCACGGGCATCCGGATCTTGATCACCTAAAATTTGTTCGAACAATAGAAAATGACCTAACGAACATTAGTCACCGACCCGCCATGATCGTTCGTCAATACTTTGGCACTATAGAGCCATAAAATGAAAACTCGGCCCGATTCAAATATTTTTCGTGGGTTATAGCCCACGCTTTCTAAAGTGCCACGGGCTCCCGGATCGGGACCGCCTAAAATTTATCCGTACAATAGAAAATGACCTAAGGAACATTGTTCACCGACCCTCCATGACCGTTCGCCAATATGTTGGCACTATAGAGCCATAAAATGAAAACTCGACCCGATACCCATATTTTAATGTGCTATAGCCTACGCTTTCTAAGTGGGCACATGCTACCGGATTTTGATCACCTGAAATTTGTTCGAACAANTTTGGAACTATAGAGCCATAAAATGAAAACTCGGCCCGATTCAAATATTTTCGTGGGTTATAGCCCACGCTTTTTGAAGTGCCACGGGCTCCCGGATCAGGACCGCTTGAAGTTTATCCGAAGAATAGAAAATGACCTAAGGAACATTGTTCGCCGACCCTCCATGGTCGTTCGCCAATATTTTGGCACTATAGAGCCATAAAATGAAAACTCGGCCCGATTCCCATATTTTCGTGTGCTATATCCCACGTTTTCTGAGTCGGCACGGGCTCCCGGATCTGAATCGCCTTAAATTTGTCCGGACAATAGAAAATAACCTAAGGAACATCGTCACCGATCCGCCATGACCGTTCGTCAATAGTTTTGCGCTATAGAACAATAAAATGAAAACTCGACCCGATTCCAACATTTTCGTGTGCTATAATATCCCACACTTTCTTAGAGGGCACGGGCTCCCGGATCCGGACCCCCTAAAATTTGTCCGGACAATATAAAATGACCTAAGGAACATTGTTCACTGTTCCGCCATGACCGTTCGTCAATAATTTTGCACTATAGAGCCATAAAATGAAAACTCGGCCCGATTCAAATATTTTCGTGGGTTGTAGCCCATGCTTTCTGAAGTGCCACGGGCTCGCGGATCAGGACCGCCTGAAATTTATCCGAATAATAGAAAACGACCTAAGGAACATTGTTCACTGTTCCGCCATGACCGTTCGTCAATAATTTTGCACTATAGAGCCATAAAATAAAAACTCGGCTCGATTCCAATATTTTCGTGTGCTATATCTTACGCTTTTTGAGTGGGCACGGGCTCCTAGATCTTGATCACCTGAAATTTGTCCGAACAATAGAAAATGACCTAACGAAAATTAGTCACCGACCCGCCATGATCGATCGTCAATATTTCGGCACTATAGAGCCATAAAATGAAAACTCGGCCCGATTCAAATATTTTCGTGGGTTGTAGCCCATGCTTTCTGAAGTGCCACGGGCTCGCGGATCAGGACCGCCTGAAATTTATCCGAATAATAGAAAATGACCTAAGGAACATTGTTCACCGACCCTCCATGGTCGTTCGCCAATATTTTAGCACTATAGATCCATAAAACGAAAACTCGGCCCCATTCCATTATTTTCGTGTGCTATAGCCTACGCTTTCTGAGTGGGCACAGGCACCCGGATTTTGATCAACTAAAATTTGTTCGAACAATAGAAAATGAGCTAACGAACCTTAGTCACCGACCCGCCATGATCGTTCGTCAATACTTTGGCACTATAGAGCCATAAAATGAAAACTCGGCCCGATTCAAATATTTTCGTGGGTTATAGCCCATGCTTTCTAAAGTGCAACGGGCTCCCGGATCGGGTCCGCCTGAAATTTATCCGTACAATAGAAAATGACCTAAGGAACATTGATCACAGACCTGCGATGACTGATCGTCAATATTTTTGCACTATAGATCCATAAAACGAAAACTCGGCCCGATTCCAATATTTTCGTGTGCTATAGCCCACGCTTTCTGAGTCGGCACGGGCTCCCTGATCCGGACCGGCTGAAATTTATCCGAAAAATAGAAAATGACCTAAGGAACATTGTTCACCGACCCTCCATGACCGTTCGCCAATATATTGGCACTATAGAGCCATAAAATGAAAACTCGGCCCGATACCCATATTTTCATGTGCTATAGCCTACGCTTTCTGAGTGGGCACGGGCTCCCGGATTTTGATCACCTGAAATTTGTCCGAACAATAGAAAATGACCTAAGGATCATTAGTCACCGACCCGCCATGATCGTTCGTCAATATTTTGGCACTATAGATCCATAAAACGAAAACTCGGCCCGATTCAAATATTTTCGTGGGCTATAGCCACGCTTTCTGCGAGGGCACGGGCTCCCTGATTCGGACCCGCTGAAATTTATCCGAAAAATAGAAAATGACCTAAGTNCCGGATTTTGATCACCTGAAATTTGTCCAAACAATAGAAAATGACCTAAGGAACATTAGTCACCGACCCGCCATGATCGTTCGTCAATATTTTGGCACTATAGAGCCATAAAATGAAAACTCGGCCCGATTAAAATATTTTCATGGGTTATAACCCACGCTTTCTGAAGTGCCACGGGCTCCCGGATCAGGACCGTCAGAAATTTATCCGAAGAATAGAAAATGACCTAAGAAATATTGTTCACCGACCCTCCATGGCCGTTCGCCCATATTTTGGAACTATAGAGCCATAAAATGAAAACTCGGCCCGATTCCCATCTTTTCGTGTGCTATAGCCCACGCTTTCTGAATCGGCACGGGCTCCCGGATCCGAATCGCCGAAAATTTGTCCGGACAATAGAAAATGACCTAAGGAACATTCGTCACCGATCTGCCATGACCGTTCGTCAATAGTTTTGCGCTATAGAGCAATAAAATGAAAACTCGGCCCGATTCCCATCTTTTCGTGTGCTATAGCCCACGCTTTCTTAGAGGGCACGGGCTCCCGGATCCGGACCCCCTAAAATTTGTCCGGACAATATAAAATGACCTAAAGAACATTGTTCACTGTTCCGCCATGAACGTTCGTCAATAATTTTTCACTATAGAGCCATAAAATAAAAACTGGGCTCGATTCCAATATTTTCGTGTGCTATAGCCTACGCTTTTTGAGTGGGCACGGGCTCCCGAATCTTGATCACCTGAAATTTTTCCGAACAATAGAAAATGACCTAACGAACATTAGTCACCGACCCGCCATGATCGTTCGTCAATATTTTGGCACTATAGAGCCATAAAATGAAAACTCGGCCCGATTTAAATATTTTCATGGGTTATAGCCCATGCTTTCTGAAGTGCCACGAGCTCCCGGATCAGGACCGCCTGAAATTTATCCGAACAATAGAAAATGACCTAAGGAACATTGTTCACCGACCCTCCATGGTCGTTCGCCCATATTTTGGCACTATAGATCCATAAAACGAAAACTCGGCCCCATTCCAATATTTTCGTGTGCTATATCCTACGCTTTTTGAGTGGGCACGGGCTCCCGGATCTTGATCACCTGAAATTTGTCCGAAAAATAGAAAATGACCTAACAAACATTAGTCACCGACCCGCCTTGATCGTTCGTCAATATTTTGGCACTATAGAGCCATAAAATGAAAACTCGACCCGATTCAAATATTTTCATGGGTTATAGCCCATGCTTTCTGAAGTGCCACGGGCTCCCGGATCCGGACCGTCAGAAATTTATCCGACGAATAGAAAATGACCTAAGGAACATTGTTCACCGACCCTCCATGGTCGTTCGCCCATATTTTGGCACTATAGATCCATAAAACGAAAACTCGGCCCCATTCCAATATTTTCGTGTGCTATAGCCTACGCTTTCTGAGTGGGCACGGGCACCCGGATCTTGATCACCTAAAATTTGTTCGAACAATAGAAAATGACCTAACGAACATTAGTCACCGACCCTCCATGATCGTTCGTCAATACTTTGGCACTATAGATCCATAAAATGAAAACTCGGCTCGATTCAAATATTTTCGTGGGTTATAGCCCACGCTTTCTAAAGTGCCACGGGCTCCCGGATCGGGACCGCCTGAAATTTATCCGCGCAATAGAAAATGACCTAAGGAACATTGGTCACAGACATGCGATGACTGATCGTCAATATTTTTGCACTATAGATCCATAAAACGAAAACTCAGCCCGATTCCAATATTTTTGTGTGCTATAGCCCACGCTTTCTGAGTCGGCACGGGCTCCCTGATCCGGACCGGCTGAAATTTACCCGAAAAATAGAAAATGACCTAAGGAACATTGTTCACCGACCCTCCATGACCGTTCGCCAATATGTTGGCACTATAGAGCCATAAAATGAAAACTCGGCCCGATACCCATATTTTCATGTGCTATAGCCTACGCTTTCTGAGTGGGCACGGGCTCCCAGATTTTGATCACCTGAAATTTATCCGAACAATATAAAATGACCTAAGGAACATTGGTCATTGTTCCGCCATGACCGTTCGTCAATAATTTTGCACTATAGAGCCATAAAATAAAAACTGGGCTCGATTCCAATATTTTCGTGTGCTATAGCCTACGCTTTTTTAGTGGGCACGGGCTCCCGGATCTTGATCACCTTAAATTTATCCGAACAATAGAAAATGACCTAACGAAAATTAGTAACCGACCCGCCATGATCGTTCGTCAATAATTTGGCACTATAGAGCCATAAAATGAAAACTCGGCCCGATTCAAATATTTTCGTGTGCTATAGCCCATGCTTTCTGAGTCGGCACGGGCTCCCTGATCCGGACCGGCTGAAATTTATCCGAAAAATAGAAAATGACCTAAGGAACATTGTTCACCGACCCTCCATGGTCGTTCGCCAATATTTTGGCACTATAGATCCATAAAACGAAAACTCGGCCCCATTCCAATATTTTCGTGTGCTATAGCCTACGCTTTCTGAGTTGGCACGGGCACCCGAATCTTGATCACCTAAAATTTGTTCGAACAATCGAAAATGACCTAACGAACATTAGTCACCGACCCTCCATGATCGTTCGTCAATACTTTGGCACTATAGAGCCATAAAATGAAAATTCGCCCCGATTCAAATATTTTCGTGTGCTATAGCCCATGCTTTTTGAGTCGGCACGGGCACCCTGATCCGGACCGGCTGAAATTTATCCGAAAAATAGAAAATGACCTAAGGAACATTGGTCACTGTTCCGCCATGACCGTTCGTCAATAATTTTGCACTATAGAGCCATAAAATAAAAATTGGGCTCGATTCCAATATTTTCGTGTGCTATAGCCTACGCTTTTTGAGTGGGCACGGGCTCCCGAATCTTGATCACCTGAAATTTGTCCGAACAATAGAAAATGACCTAACGAACATTAGTCACCGACCCGCCATGATCGTTCGTCAATATTTCGGCACTATAGAGCAATAAAATGAAAACTCGGCCCGATTCAAATATTTTCGTGGGTTATAGCCCATGCTTTCTGAAGTGCCACGGGCTCCCGGATCAGGACCGCCTGAAATTTATCGGAATAATAGAAAATGACCTAAGGAACATTGTTCACCGACCCTCCATGGTCGTTCGCCAATATTTTGGCATTATAGATCCATAAAACGAAAACTCGGCCCCATTCCAATATTTTCGTGTGCTATAGCCTACACTTTCTGAGTGGGCACGGGCACCCGGATCTTGATCACCTAAAATTTGTTCGAACAATAGAAAATGACCTAACGAACATTAGTCACCGACCCTCCATGATCGTTCGTCAATACTTTGGCACTATAGAGCCATAAAATGAAAACTCGGCCCGATTCAAATATTTTCGTGTGCTATAGCCCATGCTTTCTGAGTCGGCACGGGCTCCCTGATCCGAACCGGTTGAAATTTGTTCGAACAATAGAAAATGACCTAACAAACATTAGTCACCGACCCTCCATGATCGTTCGTCAATACTTTGGCACTATAGAGCCATAAAATGAAAACTCGGCCCGATTCAAATATTTTCGTGTGCTATAGCCCATGCTTTCTGAGTCGGCACGAACTCCCTGATCCGGACCGGCTAAAATTTATCCGAAAAATAGAAAATGACCTAAGGAACATTGTTCATCGACCCTCCATGACCGTTTGCCAATATATTGGCACTGTAGAGCCATAAAATGAAAACTCGGCTCGATACCCATATTTTCATGGGCACGGGCTCCCAGATTTTGATCACCTGAAATTTGTCCGAACAATAGAAAATGACCTAAGGATCATTAGTCACCGACCCGCCATGATCGTTCGTCAATATTTTGGCACTATAGAGCAATAAAATTTAAACTCGGCCCGATTCAAATATTTTCGTGGGCTATAGACCACGTTTTCTGAGAGGGCACGGGCTCCCTGATTCTGACCGGCTGAAATTTATCCGAAAAATAGAAAATGACCTAAGGAACATTGTTCACAAACCCTCCATGACCGTTCGCCAATATGTTGGCACTATAGAGCCATAAAATGAAAACTCGGCCCGATTCAAATCTTTTCGTGGGTTATAGCCCATGCTTTCTAAAGTGGAACGGGCTCCCAGATCGGGTCCGCCTGAAATATATCCGTACAATAGAAAATGACCTAACGAACATTAGTCACCGACCCTCCATGATCGTTCGTCAATACTTTGGCACTATATAGCCATAAAATGAAAACTCGGCCCGATTCAAATCTTTTGGTGGGTTATAGCCCATGCTTTCTAAAGTGGAACGGGCTCCCAGATCGGGTCCGCCTGAAATATATCCGTACAATAGAAAATGACCTAAGGAACATTGGTCACAGACCTGCGATGACTGATCGTCAATATTTTTGCACTATAGATCCATAAAACGAAAACTCGGCCCGATTCCAATATTTTCGTGTGCTATAGCCTACGCTTTCTGAGTCAGCACGGGCTCCCTGATCCGGACCGGCTGAAATTTATCCGAAAAACACAAAATGACCTAAGGAACATTGTTCACCGATACTCCATGAACGTTCGCTAATATATTGGCACTATAGAGCCATAAAATGAAAACTCGGCCCGATTCAAATATTTTCGTGGGCTATAGCCCACGCTTTCTGAG
>ML424310.1:0-69414 GCA_005239525.1 Nicotiana knightiana | reverse complement strand
CAAAAGACTTAAAGAGTGAAACAGAAACTCAACAAAATTCGAACTAACATTAATATATTAAAAAGTCTAAAACTAAGTATTAACTTATACTTAGCCATATAAATTTTTATATACATTGTGGTGCCCCTAAGTTGTCATTTGGGGACTTTAAAGAAATCCAAATTTACCCCCGATGGGACTGGGGGTAAGCACCAATTGATACAGAAAAAAAAAAGAAAAGGGATGAACCAACTAAATTTCTTCAAGAGAGGGGTTGACTTCACTGGCAGAAGGAGAGGGAGAAACTAGGGATGAAGAGGCATGAGCGGCTGGAATCTCACCATCAGGTGAAGAGAGGTTATGAACTTGTTGAGCCTTCTCCATGGCTTCCTTAGTTTTAGCTATTTCAGCACTAAGGTCAAAACCCTCTTGACTCATTTCCATCAATGTGTTAAGGAGAGAATTCATGTACGCCCAGCTCACATCGACAGCAGCCACCTCTTTATGATCTTCATAATCCTTTGCCCATACTCGAAGCTCAGCTCTCAATCCGTCCTTCTCCTCCTCCGCAACTTCATGGGCGGGCCTTAACGGTAAAATCGATTCCTCTAAAGTTTGAGCTTTGTCTAAAGCCTTACAAAGGTCTTCTTGAGTACGAGTGAGTGATTGCACGAGCTCGCCTGAGTATTCCTCCTTCTGCCCCAACAAGTGAGTGATTGCACAGCTGCTCAGCGAACGAAGAGTCCAGAACACTCTTCTCTTTATCAGCCTGGCTGGAAGAAGCCTTCTCTACTTCCAGTTCTGCTGCCATGAGTCTCATCTGCCGCTTCAAGGTATTCTTTTCCTCTTCTAAAGCATCTATGTCAATCCTTAGGCTATCATACTGTGCTTTTTAATTATCAACATCGGCCTGCAACTCTTTTGTCTCTTGGTCCGTGTTTGAAATCCTCTTCATAAGCTCCATGCCTATAAGGTCAATCTACTAGAAATAAGGCAGTCAGATATGGTAAATTTCATATACGAAAATGAAAGAGGATAACTTGCATCATATCTTCAACGAAGTATGCACGAACTCATTGGACCATGTAAGAGCACCATGGCTGGCTAGCTTTGCTTTCTCAGAGGGACCTATCAAAGGCTTGAGCCAGACTTCGGGCTCACCCGTTTTCTTGAAAGGATTCCCCTCAGCTGGAACCTCTATTACCACCTGCCGCATATCTCTGCTGGAAGACCCTGCTTCCCTAACGGAAGGCATGGAAGCAGGCAGAGATGGAACAACAACAAGCACGAAAGGTTGAGGAGCTGGAGAAGCCATGGGCAAAGAAGCAAGCACAAAGGTTTGAAGAGTCGAGGAAGTTACGGGCAAAGCAAAAGAAGAAGCTGAAATAGCCAAAGGAATAGACGAGACAACTTCTCTCAAAGAAGCAGGAAAGACAGCAGCCAAAGGGATATCGTCAGGAGCAAGATCAACACCCTCATGAATAGGGGAATGTGAACCATCATCAAGGACAGAGGGCTCAATCACTAACACGGAAGGCAAGGTTAAGGGTGCAAGCTCATCATCTGAAACCACCCGCCTTCTCCGTGGCCTGTGCACTAAAGCACCTTCTTTTTCTTCTTCTATGGAACGAGACTCACCAATCTTCCTCTTCGAGGAAGATGAACCAACAATAATTTCCTGGGCCTGAGCCAAAGACATCTTTGGGATAGATGACGCAAACACCCCACGAGCGGAGAACCCTATTAAAAGTGAAAAAGTTAAACGACAAAGAAAGAAGAGACTCGAGTAAGGAACGAAGCAAGAACAAGAGCTTCACTAACCATGAGTCTTGACATGCCAACCATACTTCCTAGCGAGGTACTTCCAAGATCTCTCTTCTAAAGGAGCAACGGACAACAATTTTTCTACCCAATCACGAATACCGGAGACATTCTCAACNTGCCAACCATACCTCCCAGCGAGGTACTTCCAAGATCTCTCTTCTAAAGGAGCAACGGACAACAATTTTTCTACCCAATCACGAATACCGGAGACATTCTCAACAGTATTCATGATTGCTGAGAGAAGAAGAAACAGATACGGTGTTAATAAAACCTTTGAAGTCAAAACGAGAAAAAGTAAATAAATGTGTGCTAAAGCATACTCATGTGCGCGATTCCACTTCTCAGGGAAGAGAAGATTTTCTTCACCCACTAAACCAACAGTGGCTACAACAACATACCGGAGGTACCAAACCCTATCCTTATCATCTCCAGGGGTTACTAGCGNCGCCACACAAGCGGACCAACTTGTCCTAAGCAGATATTGAAAAAACGGCAGAACTCAATTATAATTGGGTCAATGGGGGGTCTAAACCCTAGAGTGAAAGGGTACGTATAAACAAAAGAATATCCCATCTTGTAAGACGTTATTCTTTAATTACTATTCGGAATATAGTAAGGGAAGTCAGACCTCCAAAAGCACTCCCTACGAACAAGGGAAATCTGACCCTCAGTTATAAGGGTTGAATATTTTTCGACACTTTCAAGAGAAGAAGATTGGTCTACAAGAACTTGACTATCCCTAGCAAAAAACAAAACTCAGCAAGGACAATTTCATCGACTCCAGGTTTACGAAGGCGTTCGCCTCTACCTCTAGACAAAGACAGAGAAACCCTAAACCTTGGAGAAACTAGATATCTATTGGAAGGAGAAGGAACTATCTAAGAAGAAGAGGAGCCCCTCGAAGGAGTGGATCCTAGACTTCTAAGTCTACCACCCCTCCGACTCCTAGTCAGAGCAGAAGATGGCGTTAAACTTTGAATATCTATTACTCCCTAAGGATGGTTTGAAGAAGACATGTTTACAAAGGCAAGAAGAAAGTTCTTTACAAAAGACAAAGTTAGAAAAGTGTTTACTAGAAGCAAAGAAAAGAAGAAAGGTATTTATACTTGAGGACAACCGTCAAACATGGAAAAAAAGAAAAATAATGATGAAAAGTTATAATTGAAGATGTCACTTCGAGACTGGGACAACCGCAAAAAGTCCTAAAAGGTGCCGAGTAAATGCATAACCAATCCGAAAAGGACACGTGGTATGAACATTAAATGGAAGTGACAAACGACGCCTATGGTGCAGAGAAGGATACAATGATTCGAGGAAAAGCGGCGGCAAAATATTCTCGCCATATATGAATATCCACTTACCAAATATTAATCGTTAAATATATGGTAAGTGGGGGGACTATCTGTGTTGGTAAAAATGAGTTTCACACGTAAGCCAGCTTTTGACAACTCAGCCAGTCACGTGGACACAGGAAGACGCGACAGCTGGATGTGATTCTTTGAAGAGGTACGGAACAAAGAGGCACGATTCAGTAAACCCTCGAGCTTATCAGCCACGGGAAACTCAACCTGATCAAAACAGGGGAGAGGCACGGTCAAAATGAATCTGGACAAAGCAACGGGCAGATTCAAAGAACCACAATTGATTACTCGAACGTTATGTAACCGTACCCCAATTACCGTTATCCTTTATAACACCTCATAGATGTCATAATCAGTCATTAATAAGAAACCATAGCAAGAGTTGTACGTTATAAGAATCTCCTATATAAGGGAGGGCAATACAGCTTGTAAAGGCATCTGATTCTCGAATATAATTGACTTCGCTTTTCTATATTTCTGCAATATTGTCTATTATTCATTTTTCTCTATTTTCTTGATTATTAGTAACCCACGTTCATCTTAAAAATAGCTTTAGTCAAAGGTTCTAATTCTTTGGTTAAACACTAAGTCCGGATAAATATAACATACTAGTTTCCCAAATAAAACACAAAACTACATGGAAACAAATTCAAGTGAACTAATATGCATTATTATACATGTTTCGACATAAAATAAATCAAAATACCTCGATTTATGATTTTCGGAAAGTGAATTAGTTAAAAATTTGAGTCCGAAATAATGAAACCATAATAAGACGATCCTTGCTACGATGTGGGACCTATGTTCTTGGAAGTTTGTGTGACGGGTGGGGCCCACAAGATTTTTTTTGGGTAAAATTCACCCCCTGTCACTTGGCCCAACAACCCATCAGAAAATAGCCCACCTTTGAAGTCCTTACCCAATATAGCCCAGGTTGTACATAACCTAAAAATTATTTTTCACCCGTTAGTCCACCCCTTTTTTGTCATTCCCCTTCTTCTTCGTTCTTCTTCCTCTTCCTTCGTTCCCTATTTTTTATTCGTTCTTCTTACTCTTCCCGTATCAGCCTTTGCACCACAAAACTTCTCTACTATTTTTATTCTCCTTCAATTCTTTTCGGGATTCCAATGGTTAACTAAGGATTTGAAAAATAAAAGTCACCATTACAGGTAGTTTGAAGATTCGATTTCAGAATCTAGGTTTTCCGATTTGTTAGTTGTTTGGAATGGGGGTTGTCTCAACTGATTGGAATCATCAAGATGAGTTCAAAGCTTAAATTTCAAGTGATTTGGAGTAGATTTAGGCTATATTTGAGTTAAATTTCATAGGATGCCCAAGGAAGAAGAAGAACAGGTGAAGTTCAATTGATAGGATTCATTTGTATAATAATATATAATATTGTATAAATAGTGTATAATAGTGTAAAAACGCCAGTTATACACTATTGTATACAAGGTTGATACATTATTTACATGTATTTGGTGAATTTCCCGTATTTTCTTCTTCTTCTTCTCAATCTTCTTATACACCTATATACATAGTGTATCAAGAATATTTTTACTCTGTGATTATACATTTTTATACACTTTTATACAACTATATACATAATGTACCTCTTTGTATAAAAGTGTATAACATTGTATAAAAGTGTATAAACATCTTTGACGAATTTCTTTTTACGATTTTCACTTGCAATTCTTGTATAAAACTAGTCCAAATCTCCAGCAAATAATTTTAAACTTTGTATACAACCTAATTAGACTATTTCAGGTAAGGTCAAACAATACCCACTCCAAATTTCTCACAAAATCATAATCAAAATTTAACAAGATTAGCATTAAAGGAGATGAGATTTTAGATTTCTCGTGTCTATTTTTGCGTTTTGTAGGTATGTATAAACCTGAAGATATAGAAAAAAATTAATTCAGTTAAGTATTGGTTATAAAAGAAGGCACGAATGTGTATTGACCGAGTGTCTCAATCAATGATTACACTAAAAATAGGGAACTGATTTTTATTTATCTAAAACCAATTTTCAAATGTTTACACAAAGTGTTACTATAGTTTGTAATGAGAAGAGAAATATAACAAGATACGCAAACTTTAATTTGGCAGCAACAATATCAAAAGGCATACATCTGATGAGTATGCCTTATTGAAATTTGGCTATACATTTGTAAACTTGTAACTGGGCTAAAAAGTGCAAGGTCAACTTATGGGTGCATTATTCTGTAATTTTCTCTTTTTTCTTTGAAGAAGAAAGGGGTGGGGGGAACGTGGTACTGGGAGAAATAAAAAAATGGGGGTTGAGGAGTGTTCTGATCGTGGGGAAGAAGAAGGGTTAAAAAAAAAGGTATAGCGCTGTATTTTCATGTGCTATACCTGACAGTCAAATCGTCAGTGCATAACGCGTTAAATGTGGGCGCTATATATGTATAGCGCGATAATATACCGCGCTATATATCAACGGACAAAATTCCGTTAATGTATAGCGCCGTATATTACCGCGTAATATAGCTTATTTTTTTTCCATACATTAACGTTACTTTTGTCCAGAAACCTAATAATTGAGTTCCGGACTCGAAAAAGGATGGGAAGACAGAGCATAGAGTGAAACATACTTAGGGAGAGAGACCGGGAGGGAAGTTTCCAAATAACAATTCGCATAATTAACCCTACACTTGCACGAACTGATAATTATACAGTAACGATATTCCCTCTTGTCCCGTAATTCCTTGACACCTGCACCTCAACTTGGGTCCCAATTGTAGTCTAATAACCTCTCTTGGTTAATACTCTGACTCATGCGTAACCCATTCCCAAGCCCAATCCATTCGATTTTGTCTACCTTGTTAATAAAAAATTTTTCGCCCTCAAAAAGAATATATATCTGTCCTCAAGGTTCGAGCATACCTTATCAATGAGGAAAGAGTATTGACGTGTGGTCGAAGTAAGTTTTGTTATCTTTGCTGCTGAATTAGGTAAGGTGGAGTTGACTGTGAGGTAGGATACCGCAAAATGTGACAAATCCTCATCTGACCATAGTTACCAGCTCTCTCCGAGTAGAAAAAGCACTTTTCCATATTCAGATCATTTTGTCAAATAAATTGGTCATCACATAGAGTGCTATAGTCATGCAAGAAATAACCTAGCAATGCTTTAAATTATTTAGTAGGCAGCCATTATCAAGCTCGAAGAAAATTGTGTGAACTCTGCTTCTCCATTCTTCGGTATCAGCATATAAATCCAATGCACTATTAGGATGATGCAAATGTAAAATATCAGCAGGCCAAGTATCAAAACGCATATCGCTTATCGGAAGGCTAGCATATTGTTTAATGTTGCGCACATTATTTGTTGCTACACTTTTGCAGTCATCAACAGTATTTCTCAACTTAAACAAACATGTACCAGGATCGAACGAGAAGTCTATAAGGGGAATATGGCATGTAATCTCAAATAATATATTTTTAGATCCAAGTAGGGTTGTGTAGTGTGCAAAAACATTAGTGTCATTCTGCCTTAATGCTAAATCACACTTAACTGCCAAAAGTGGTTGAAACATTGTATTGAACACCTAGATGGGGAATTTACTGAATCTTCAACGTTCATGTCAATCTCCTTATCGCTTATTTCAGCGAACACCTTACAGGCATGGTTCCGCGAATATTCTACCTTAACATTATTAGTTTCCTACTTGAAGTCCCAATGCAACCAAATGAAACCACTAAGGAGCGAGGGTAAACGTCTTGATAGAGGGAGAAGGCGTCCTTCTCAATGTTGTCGATGTGTTTAAGCATACGAGGATTGTTGCACATCATCTTCATTATTAAATCCTGGATGACGTTTAAGTGATAGTTTGAAATGGTAGAAGAGTAGAGAACCATGGAGTCCGAATCGATGAAAGCGCCAATGTAATGGATCAAATATCCACAACCAAGTACAAAAATAACATGTTGATATATACACATTAGTATTAGTGTACGTGCGTTGCACGTGTGTATAGTAATAACTAATATAAAGTATATAACAAAAGAACAAATTATTGCATATGTACCTTATACTGTTGAGTACAACAGTTTTATCACGACCCAAAATCCATAAGGCCGTGATGGCGCCGGACTTCATCGTCAGGCAAGCCAATCACTAATTAATCGAAATAGTTTCCGGTTTTAACATTTATGAAAAAAAACATTTCCTTTCACTTTATTTCATATTAACGAAATAAAATTCTGTTAAGTAAACAATGGTTTAAATATTACCTTTTAGCAAATATATTCCAATACATCCCAGAGCCCGGTGTCACAAGTACATGAGCAATTTTTAAGAATTTATACAATCATCACAAAGCCTGTCCGAAATACAAATTGGACTAGGAAATTTAAAATGAAAACAAATACAGAACGAGGGAGACTCTGTCAGCTGCGGATCGCCTCCGGATGATGCAACTCGCCTAAGTTTCCGAATCCTCCACATTGCTATGAAAGTACCTGTGCAATAAAAATGCACAGCAAGTGTAGCATGAGTACAAAAAACAACGTGTACTTAGTAAGTCGCCCGTCTAACCTCAGGGAGGTAGTGACGAGAGGTCGAATTAGACACTCACTAGGGGCCAGCAAATTAATTAACAGTATAAGATGAACGCGATAGTCATGTAAAGGTAGTAAAGCAGCATATATATAAGGCACTGAAATCCAAGTAAATACTGAAAATAAACAAACAGTTACCACTTTCTCATTATTTTCCACAATATCACCGTGGCGTACGGCCCGCTCCAATGAGAGTGGGGGAAATGACACCCTGCTCGCGGAATGTAAATTGTGAAGCGGTCACATGCAGTCATGCACAATCAACAGTCCACCCCGACTACGCCGGGAAAACAAATACTCAAGTAAATGACAGATTTCTCTTTTGAACACCAGAAAAATAATATTTAAACCCTTTTTCGAAATTTACTTGCCAAGTTTTTATAATGTTTAATAACATAACCTTATCGGAAACACAATTGCCCACGAAGAAAATCAATTCTCTTTTTAGATGCTTAAGAAAATAAACTCTAATCTTCTTTATTCATTCAATTACAATTTCAATTATATTAGCAGTCTAATATTACAGACGAAATCACAGGTACAACAGGTAAGCCATGCTAGTGGGTCTTAGGCTACCCGGACTTGGCATAATAGTAGCTATGCACAGACTCCCGTCACATCGTGCGTACGTAGCCCCCACAAATAGTCACACACACTTAATTATTTCACCTAGGGAAATAATTCCCCCTCACAAGGTTAGAAAGGAGACTTACCTCGCTCCGAAATTCCATAACTGGCCTCTAAGCCCTTCAAACGTCTCAAATCGTTGTGCAATGCTCCGAAACTATCCAAACAAGGACAAACCAATGAAAATATACTCTAATATTTGCAACAATTCCAAATCATATGATGCCCCAACACCGCTCAGTGAAATGACCAAAATGCCCTCAGGCCCACGTGCCCGGAATCCAAAATTTCTAGAGGATACATTCTACCCATAGCTTTACTAGTTCAAATATACAATTTACTCTAAATTCCATGATCAAATTCGTGGCTAAAAATCCAAGTTACCATTTTCTAGGTTCCTTTAAGATTTCCCAATTTCCTACAAATTTCCATGTTTAATTCATGCATATAATCTTGCATTTAACTTAAAAACGGGAGGAATTTACTTACCTAGACATTGCATGAAGAAATGCTCTCTTGAAGCTCCTCCAAAATCGACCAAAGCAAGGAAGAAATGAAGAAATGGCCAGTAATTTCGCCTATAAACTAATCTGCCCAGGCCCCAATTACTCTCTACGTTCGTATACCCACGAGCGCGTTCGCAGAGCTTCCTCGAGCCAACACTCTACGATCGCGGTCCCCTACCGCGTTCGCATAGGCCAAAGGCCCCCCAGACCCCCAACTCCCTTTTCCTCTATGCGTTCGCACACCAGACCCTGCGATCGCATAGGACAATCCAGCAACCTTCACAAATCCTTCTATGCGATCGCAAACAACTACCAGAGATCGCACAGGCCAAATCAAAGCAGCCTCCAAATCCTTCTATGTGTTCGCACACCCACTCACGCGATCGCATAGACTAAATACCTGCTGCACTCACACCAGAAAATCAGCAACTCTCTCAAGGCAAAAATCGATCCGTTGAGCATCCGAAACACGCCCGAGGCCCCCGACACCTCAACCAAAACTACCAACCAGACCCAATACATCATTCGAACTTAGCCGAGCCTCGAAATCATATCAATCAACGCCAAAATCACGAATCGCAGCCCGATTCAAGTTTAATGAACTTAGAACTTTTAAACTTCCACATTCGATGCCGAAACCCATCAAATCACGTCCGATTGACCTCAAATTTTGCACACAATTCATATTCGGCATTACAGACCTACTCCAACTTTCGAAATCACATTCTGAACCTGATATCAAAATTTTCACTTCCGGTCGGATTTCTCAAAAACCTTCAAATTTCTATCTTTAGCCAAATGACTCCACAATGACCTACGGACATCCAAATTCACTTCCGCTCGCGCTCCCAACTACAGAATCACCATACGAAGTTATTCCAAGACTCGAAATCCCATACGGAAATCAAAATTAGTGAAATGCGCTTCAGGCCAAAATTAGGAAATTTCTTCAAAAATGTTGACTTCCATAATATGCATCAAAACGCTCCCGGGTTATCCAAAACCTGATCCGAACATACGCCCAAGTCCAAAATCATCATACGAACCTGCAGGAACCTTCAAATCCTGATTCAGAGGTCGTTTACTCAAAATTCCAATCTTAGTTGATTCTTCCAACTTAAGGCTTCTGAAATGAGAATTTCCTTTCCAAATCACCTCTAAACTTCCCGAAATTCAATTCCGACCACACCTACAAGTCATAATACATGAAATGGAGCTGCTCACGACTTCAAACCGCTGAACGACGCGCTAGAGCTCAAAGCGACCGGTCGGGTCGTTACATTCTCCCCCACTTAAAACTAAGTTTGTGCCAAGATTTGATCTGGATTTATCTGGAATCACTGTTTAACACCTCGTGCACTTGCCCGTGCTACCACAACCCAGTTGATCACATTAGCTCGATCAAATCTGAAGATTTCTTCTTTTATCCATATAATAAGCTCGGAACCTAGTTCCAACACTTGAAATTCCTCGCCAGGCCTACTTCCAACATATAAACACCGTATCAACTACTACACGCTATCCCAGAACATGACTGCATACCTTTGCTGAATCAGCACCATGCACCGCATAACTCATCATCTGGCCACAATGACAGTCCCTGAACCTTAATAGCCAAAATTTCACGAATTTGGTGCTCCTGATGCACCTCATAACAAATATTCATACATCCTGCTATAATGCTGACGATACCACCACAACAGAGGAATTGTACAGAAATTCATACCCAACTGCAGAGTTAACAAATCCTTGAATACCTCATCTTGACTAGAATCATCACTTCATTATGAACTTGAATAATGATATTTGTTCTTTAATATACACTTCACATAACCTTATCGCACTGATACCTGATCCGATAATCTCGTCTCACCCAGTAGGAACTGCTCAGACAACAAATCACCCCAAACATGACCAACAACCTCACATGATACCACATCGCGCCACTAGGCCATAACTCAAACATGATAGGTAAGAAATGACTCAGGAAGAGACTATTAAACTCATGAAACTTATATGAACTTCTCTCAGAAAATAGGAAGTAAAACATAAGAAAATAAATATAGGAACCTTATTTATCATCACACTGTTGCGGCGTGCAACCCGATCCAAAAACATGCCCGTGGCGACTTGCCACCCGATCCACACATAAAATTTACATAAGAAGATATATATACGGGGCTAATTTTCTCACTATCACAAATTACTGAATATCGATCATAAGCACGCTAAGTGCATAATACCATCTTGGGGAGACTGATAAAGCCGCATGCTACAAAACTCAAGCACAACTGAGGTGCGATATATATATATATATATCCCCACTACGCGGGACCTCAACACATAGGAAATTAGTAAGCTATTTCACAACTGACACGGTGCAAATCACAATATCGCATGAATTTGACGAAGACGGAACACAACCTGATATCCCAACACCCCTCCTTGAGGAGCGCTATACTGAAATGAACATATATGCCTCACATGAATCCCATAATCATATTTAAATCCATCCATAGGCATCAAGTCCACCTTGCTCGCACCAAACTAAGCTAATAGCTTTTACCTGGGTCCATATTAACCCACTTTCTCTCATAATACACGAGAATAACCATCATCACCGGGAAAAACACCCCATAATCAACAATCAACTGAACCGACATAAAATTCTCAAATAAACAATATTGCACTTCCTTATACTCAGTCCAAATATTCAATTCTTCAAGTGACTACATGTCACACTTATACAATCTTTTCGCGGTCATGCTTCCACGACCTTCCACACAAGGCAACAAGACACATCAAGAACCCATGACAAGGGTACAAAGCCTCTTCCACCGAATATCAATATCAGGTGACACTGAAGATAACATCAGCTTACTCTGAACTTCCAAATCCCTTTGTTTTCTTGCTCTTCCGAGCTCATGACATCCTTATTAACACTGAACTGCAAATCTTGATTCTTACTCCTAGTTACATACTGCTTACCGCACCTAACATGCCAATATGAGGTAGCATAAGAACCCTATCTTAACTGTTGAACCATCAATAGGGTGAACACTTCATATAGAAACCTTTTGCTTAACTCAATTCAGGAGTACCATCTCAATATGCGAGTGAATTCCCACAATCACCTAACATGCAAATCCTTAAGTAGTAGTCTATACCACCATAACTCTTTCAGGGTCCGACTACACCTGACAAACCATAACACTCAAATTCTCCCACATGAAATCCATTACGACGACCAACAAGCCTCGCACACACCGGCACAAACCACCTGCATAACTTAATCACATCAAAGGAACCGATCACTGCCATAAATGTGCCATTTCAACCATGGCTAATCAATCTATTTGCTTTTAATCATCTTCGTTTGCCTCAGGAATAATAGAAACGTCCTTCAACTCATAGAAAATTCAACCCTCACTCATCCTGAGTGACCTTGGTTCACGAGACTATGCTGCCTAAATCCCGCAACCCGTTTCATACCCTCCTAATAGTCTTTCTACAATCTGAAGTTTATTTCTCTCACTCCTCCAATACTATCCTGCATGCTGAAACATGTCATAGAACATTCCAACCATCCTCCTTTTTCTCAGAAATTACTCTGCAAAAGCTCGATTCTCGATCATGCTGCTCCCTGAAACCCTTAAACGCCGCATTCTTAACTTTTGAATTCACTAGGACTGCTATTGAGAGTCACCCACTCTGACTGATCCCGAATACAATCAACTCCAAGGCTCTTCTAGCACCTGAACACCCTTTTCCTTGATGCACGTGACTGAGTCACTACCCTGACAACTCCCCTATGCCTTAAGCGAAATTCTGAATCTTCCAAAGCATAACTCTGGCCCGATAGGGCCAACTTTTGCACACATTCATCAAATCCCACACACAATCACCATTTTACTCCTTTCCCTTAAGTGAAATAACTTGCCAACACGCCAAAAATCCGCAACCCTATGAGAAGACAACCCTACAACCCAACTATGGTGGGGCTCCCCCACATAGCCCGAAGCTACTCCTTGCACCACTCTAGACCCCGCCGAGATCCTTTCTCCTTTGATAATGCGATCTTGCTCAACCAATCCGTCCAAATTCTCTTGCTAGCACTCCCTAAATACTCAAATTCTCTAGCATCATTCACACATTTTGCCTCCTACCGAATAGCCACTAGCACCCCTCACCGAGACCTGCCAACAATGCTACCGCTACCCTATTCACAGGAGATGACCCACCTGTGGAAATCACCCGTGGACACCTTCTAACGACGCTGAAATGCACGCTTTCGGCGACTTCAATACCCCATCCTACGCCCTACTTCATTTACCAACATTACTAGTCTGTCCGCTCCTCATGGACATCCATTAAATATGTGACAATATCTTCAAATTCCAAGCTATGCTGCCGCTCCCCCACTTTGCGACTGCTCGACTTCCGCTTCTTACACCTGGCCTCCTAGAAGTGGAGCCACCGCCTAGCCTCACTTCAGGACCATTCTCTAACAACCACATTCTTCAATACTTCTTCTCAATACTCTAACCCCACGCAATCGAAGAAACCATAGCACCGAAAAACTTAACACATTCCATTCGATCAATGACGATGACTTCACGTCACTGGTGCATATCCCACCTCACTTGAAGACACCAAGCCTTACTACTTTATTAACCCCAACCGGACCATTCATAACCCAAATGACTTTCCTCTGCCGAAACTAAAATACCGAAATCTCGAAATCACACTCTGAGAAGACCTCCCTTAAAACCATTCATCACCCCAACATACGGGCAAACATTCTATCATCATATCGATATCACACGATAACCAATCGCAAGCATCATCACTACCTAAGCATAGCCTTAACGCTATAAAAAAACACAGCTACTGAGCTGAAATAACATATTATTCTTTTGCAGGACCATAACAACAGCCCCAACCAATTATACATGGAAACATTTCGAATTACATCCGTAGCACCATTTCAATTCCTCAAATTTCTGATTCATAGCAAGCACTTCGCGATGCGTAAGATTGAGTAAGAATAAACTCAGGCATAAGCCTTAAGGGAATCGAATCGCACGATGAGGAATCAAGAAGGGAAGTACTCCTAATAGCCCTTTAGCCTCTCTAAGATAAGTCCAGACGTCTCTGTACCGATCCTCAAGACTCTACTAGACTTGCTCATGACTCGTGAGACGTAAGGGAACCTAGCCCTCTGATACCATGTTGTCACGACCCAAAATCCATAAGGTCGTGATGGTGCCGGACATTATCGTCAAGAAAGCCAATCATTAATTAATCGAAATAGTTTCCAGTTTTAACATTTATGAAAAAAAACATTTCCTTCACTTTATTTCATATTAACTAACTAAAATTCTGTTAAGTAAAATAATGGTTTAACTATTACCCTTTAGAAATATATCCCAACACATCCCAGAACCCGGTGTCATAAGTACAAGAGCAATTTCTAAGAATTTATACAATCATCACAAAGACTGTCCAAAATACAAATTGGACTAGGAAATTTAAAATAAAAACAAATACAGAACGAGGGAGATTGTGTCAGCTGCGTATTGCCTCCGGATGATGCAGCTCGCATAAGTCTCCGAATCCTCCACATTTCTATGAAAGTAGTTGTGCAATAAAATGGCACATCAAGTGTAGCATGAATACAAAACAACTTGTACTCAGTAAGTCGCCCGCCTAACCTCAGAGAGGTAGTGACGGGAGGTCGAATTAGACACTCACTAGGGGCCAGCAAATTAATTAACAATATAAGATGAACACGATAGGCATGTAAATGTAGTAAAGCAACATATATATAAGGCACTGAAATCCAATTAAATACTGGAAACAAACAGTTACTACTTTCTCATTATTTTCCAAAATATCTTAAATAAAAAATTTCCTCTTTGTTTTTCCCCAATATCATAAATCCACAATTTGTTCTTTAGTTCCCCCAAATATCTTATCACTTCAAAAATCATGAAAAACATTTGACAATTTAGCATGCGCATACGGGATAAGGACAACCGGTCTGAGTCATCATAATAATCATCTCTGTGCACTTCCGAGGGTCGAACGGCCCGAACCATAATATTTCTTTCAATCTCGCCGTGGCGTACGACCCGTTCCCATTAGAGTGGGTGAAATAACACTCCGCTCGCGGAATGTAAATTGCGAAGCGGTCACATGCAGTCATGCACAATCAACATACCACCCCGACTACGTCGGGAAAACAAATACTCAAGTAAATGACACTTTTGAAAACCACAAAAATAGTATTTAAACGCTTTTTTTGAAATTTACTTGCTATGTTTTTATAACGTTTAATACATAACCTTATACGGAAACACAATTGCCCGCGAAGGAAATCAATTCTCTTTTTAGATGCTTAAGAAAAAAAACTCTAATCTTCTTTAGTCATTCAATTACAATTTCAATTATATCAGCAGTCTAATATTACAGACAAGATCACAGGTGCAACAGGTAAGGCATGCTAGTGGGTCCTAGGCTACCCGGACATGGCATAATAGTAGCTACGCACGCACTCCTGTCACCTCGTGTGTACGTAGCCCCCCCAGATAGTCACACACTTAATTAGTTCACCTAGGGGAATAATTCCCCCTCACAAGGTTAGAAAGGAGACTTACCTCGCTCTTAAATTCCATAACCGGCCTCCAAGCCCTTCCGACAACTCAAATCGTTGCACAACGCTTCGAAACTATCCAAACAACGACAAACCAATGAAAATATACTCTAATATTTGCAACAATTCCAAATTATATAATGCCCCAACTACGCTCAGTGAAATGACCAAAATGCCCTCGGGCTCATGTGCCCGGAATCCGAAATTTCTCGAAGATACATTCTACCCATAGATTTACTAGTTAAAATATACAATTTACTCTAAATTCCATGCTCAAATTCGTGGCTAAAAATCCAAATTACCATTTTCTAGGTTCCTTTAAGATTTTCCAATTTCCTACCAATTTCCATGTCTAATTCATGCATATAATCATGTGTTTAACTTAAAAACGGGAGGAATTTACTTACCTAGACATTGCATGAAGAAATCCTCTCTTGAAGCTCCTCCAAAATCGACCAAAGCAAGGAAGAAATGAAGAAATGGCCACAAATTTCGCCTATAATCTAATCTGCCCAGGCCGCAATTACTCTCTGCGTTCGCATACCCATGAGCGCTTTCGCTGAGCTTCCTCGAGGCAACACTCCGCGATCGCGGTCCCCTACCCGCGTTTGCATAGCCTAAAGGGCCCCCAGGCCCCCAACTCCCTTTTCCTCTATGCAATCGCACACCAGACCTTGCGATCACATAGGACAATCCAGCAGCCTTCACAAATCCTTCTATGCGATCGCAAACAACTACCCGTGATCGCACAGGGCAAATTGAAGCAGCCTCCAAATCCTTCTATGCGATCTCACACCAACTCACGCGATCGCATAGAGTAAATACCTGATGCACTCACACCAGAAAATCAGCAACCCTCTCAAGGAAAAAATTGACTCGTTGAGCATCCGAAACACGACCGAGTCCCCCGAAACCTCAACCAAAACTACCAACTGGACCCAATGTCTCATTCGAACTTAGTCGAGCCTCTGTCACAACCCTAAATCCCACCTTCAGGCCGTGATGGCACCTAACGTTGGACCCGCTAGGCAAGCCAACGTGTTAACTGAATTGATTTATTAACAAGTGAAAATAACAAACACTGACTAGATAACTGAGATAAAGTGCGGAAGCATTAACATAAATCTAAATAACAATAGCTAATAACGAAGAAATCCCTCTAAGTACAAAACCCAGAAGTGGATTCACAACCTCACAACCAGTCTAAGATTTAGCTAAAAACAACAGTTTGAAATGATATATCTGTCTGGAAACACATAGAGGACAGAATGAAATATAGACAATGACGCCGAGATCCACGAACGCCTGCGAAACTACCTCGGTGTCGTCTGGAATGGACTGAAGGACACTCTCCCTAACGATGTCCACTGGGTTCGGCTGCGTGATCGACAAAACATAAAGAAGTGCAGGTGTAACATAAATCGTTGTACCTGTGCAGTTCAATAGTATAGCAGAAAATAAATAAGAATACAGTTACGGGGAAGAACATGCTCGGGATAAGAGGGGACACACTTGCTAAAACACTAGAATCAAGTACTAACGGAAATGTAGAAGTACAACAGGAAATATCAACCGAACAAGTAAAATAGACAGGAGAAAACACGACATGACCCCTCGTGTATAGCCTCAAAATCACACAGCACGAAATGCCCCCTCATGCATAAATAATAATGACTCGGCACGGAATGTCCCCTCGTGCATAAATATCAATCAATCGGCATGGAATGTCCCCTTGCGCATAAATAATAATCAATCGGCAGGGAATGTCCCCTTGCGCATAAATAATAATCAATCAGCACAGAATGTTCCCTCGTGCATAATTATAATCATCGTCACGGAATGTTCCCTCGTGAATAAACAATTATCATCGGCACAGGATGTTCCCTCGTGCATAACTAATAATCACTCGGCACGGAATGTTCCCTCATGCATAAATAATAATCATCGGCACGGAATGTTCCTTCGTGCATAAATAATAATCACTCGGCACAGAAATGTTCCCTCGTGCATGATGAGTATAAAACAACAATTGATATGAAAGTTTAACAATACAACATTTCAAATGTACAGAAATAATCAACAAAATTCTATTGTCCCGGCAAGGGACTTAGCTATAACCAATCTCCTCAGAAGTGTAATATCAACAGTAAAACCCTCAACCAAACACATAATCAATAACTTTCTACGTCATGAAGTAACCTCAAGGTACCATTTTCAAGGTTCCCAATAATTTACAGCATACAGGATTTCAAAGAACATTAAATAACTAACCAAAGTTCGACTCACGAGCATGCTTGACCACAACATATAGGTACCCGTCACCTCACCTATACGTTGGACATGAATTACACATAGCAAATAAGACTCTATACATATTCCCTCAAGCTAAGGTTAGGCCAAATACTTATCTCGACTCCAAGAATGCAAGTCAAGCCTCAATCACGGCCTTTCCTCTTGAATCCGACTCCGAAACGATAATATCTAGACATAATTGACTTAATAACATCAATAATTATTCAATAACTCAATCCCAAAACCTAATTATACATTTCCCATAATTCTTCCAAAAATACCAAAATTCGACCCCGGACCCGCTTGGTCCAAACTCGAGGTTCGGACCAAAACCGATAACCCATCCCCCCATGAACTCGAATATACAATTTGGTTTGAAATCCGACCCCAAAATGAGGTTGAATTCCCAAAATTTCCAAAAGCCCTAACTCTACCCAAAACCCCCAATTTCTACCCTTGCTTCCATGTTCTTAGGCCTAGAATCTAATGATTGATGAAGAAAATGGAAGAAATTAGAGTTTAGATTACTTACCTAAGTGGTTATGGAGGAAGAGCATCTTGGAAATTGGCTATGGGGTTTTGGAGAAGAAGGAGATGGTGAAAAATATGAAAATCCCGTAATGGGATTCTGTTTTGGCACTTTAAATAGCTGGGCAAAAATGACCTACGCGATCGCGACATATCTCCTGCGATCGCGCAGAGTACTGGACCTAGACCATCGCGATCGCGAAGAAGGGTTTGTGATCGCACAGTATACCAACACATCCTATCGCGATCGCGACACGGGGGTCGCGTTCGCAGTGGGCAAAATAGCACCCAGCCCCAGACCACACTTGCACTACGCGTTCGCGTGAGGCCCTTCGTGATTGCGTAGAGCAATGCCCCCAGGCTCCGCGATCGCAACCCATGCCCTACGTTCGCATAGGGTGATTTCCCAACCCCCAGCCATATGAACATCGCGATCGTGTGAATCACACCACGATCGCGGAAGGCATATACAGACCACCAGAAATAGCAGAGCACAAGATTTTCTAAGCCTAAAATCATCCTGACGCCTACCCGAAACTTGCCCGAGCCCTCGGGGCTCAAAACCAAATATACGCACCACTTCAAAATCAACCTACTGACTTATTCGAGTAATTAAACCACCAAAATAACATCAAAAACAATGAATTAAACTCAAAAATCCATAAAATTTCTTAAACTTCATAAACTATCAAATTTTTAAATTTTGATCTGAAACACGTCAAACCAAGTCCGTTTCTTACCATATTTTACAGATAACCCACATAACACATATTGAACCCGTTCTGGGCTCCGGAACCATAATACGGGCTCGGTAACACAGATTTCACATCAAAGTTCATTTTCAAAAGTCTTTATTATTTCCAGAAAACAATTTTCTTTAAAAATTCATTTCTCGGACTTGGGACCTCAGAATTCGATTTCGGACATACGCCCAGCTCCCATATTTTCCTACGGACCCTCCGGGACTATCAAATCATGGGTCCGGGTCCGTTTGCCAAAAATGTTGATCAAAGTCAACTTTATTCAATTACTTATCATAAATTCAGTTGTTTAACACATTTCCACATAAAGGCTTCCCGGCTACGTGCCCCAGCTGCGCACGCACATCTAGGTGACATTAACGGAAGTTTTCGGGGCTTCGGAAAATATTTTTTGCTAAATTAACACGAGATGACCTTTTGAGTCATCACAACCTCGAAATCACATCAAACAACGTCGAAATCAAGAATCGCAGCCCGATTCAAGCTTAATGAACTTATAACTTTCAAACTTTCACATTCGATGTTGAAACCTATCAAATCACGTCTGATTGATCTCAAATTTTGCACACAAGTCATATTCGACATTACGAACCTGCTCCAACTTTCAGAATCGCATTCCGACCCAGATATCAGAATTTCCACTTATGGTCGCATTTCTCAAAAACCTTCAAATTTCTATCTTTAGCCAAATGACTACAAAATGAATTACGAACATCCAAATTCACTTCTGATCGTGCTCCCAACTCCAGAATCACCATACGAAGCTATTCCCAGACTTGGAATCCCATACGGACATCAACATCACTGAAATGCGCTTCAGGCCAAACGTAGGAAATTTCTTCAAAAATGTTGACTTCCACAATATGCATCGAAACGCTCTCGGGTTATCCAAAACCTGATCCGGACATACACCCAAGTCTGAAATCATCATACCAACCTGCAGGAACCTTCAAATCCTGATTCAGAGGCCGTTTACTCAAAATTCAAATCTTAGTTGATTCTTCCAACTTAAGGCTTCTAAAATGAGAATTTTCTTTCCAAATCAACTCTAAACTTCCCGAAATTCAATTCCGACCATACCTACAAGTCATAATACCTGAAATGGTGTTGCTCACGACTTCAAACAGCTGAATGACGCGCTAGAGCTCAAAATGACCGGTCGAGTTTGGTGATATCAAGGTCCGAATGGTATACCTAGACTGGGAGTAGTTTCGTATGGTGATTTAAGACCTGCCCGCAAAATTTGGTGTCATTCCGAGTAGTCTAAGTATGATTCGGTGCGTTCGTAGCAATTTGGAAACTTGAAGTTCATATTTTGATTCAATTTGGTTTTAGGATGCGATTCTTAATTCCGTTGTTGATTTTCGCATTATAAGAGTTCGAACAGGTCCATGTCATATTCACAGACTTGTTGGTGCCTTTGGACGGAGTCCCGAATGGCTCGGGTGAGTTTCGGACCCCTCGGAGCAAAGCTTGAAAAAATAGAAATTTCAAATTCTGGTTTCCTTCTTCGGAAACGCGGAAGGATTCTCGCGTACGCGATGAAGGAACTGGGGCTGGGATTGTGCTACACGTTCGCGATAGCTATTCCGCGTTCTTGAAGGTTTGGGACCTGTGACGAATCGCATTCGCGTGAGGCGACTCGCGTAAAGGGACTGGGCTGGGATTGGGCTGCTGTTGTTCTTCGTGTTCGCATAGAAGCTTTCGCATTCGTGAAGGGTAGGCCAAGCCAGCCTTCGTGTTCGTGATACCACTGTCGCGTTCACGATGTGTTGTCTCCAGGGGCCAGGGTCATTTTTCCTTGCGAACACGAGGCCCCTTCTGCGTTCGCGAATAAGGAGGCAGCTGGGCAGTGAATTTTAAAAACGTGACTTAGCCATTTTTGGCTTCATTTATTGCACTCTTGGGCGATTTGAGAGCTTTTAAGGAGGGGATTTCGACCTAGATTTTGATGGTAAGTAATTTCTACCTAATATGAGTTTAATACATAGATTATGGGTAGACTTTAACATGAAAATTTGTGGAAAATTATGGGTTTAGATGAAAAAAACCTAGGCTTTGATAAAAATGGGATTTAACCACGAAATTTGTTATGGAATTTAGTAAAAACCATATATTTTAATTCATGAAGATATGGTAATAATTTTGTTCGAACATTTTTGGAATCCGGGCACGTAGACCAGGGGTGAATTTTAGGAATCTTACATTTAGGGTTGGGTAACCTCTTTAATAGTTGGAATACGAACTTTTGAGCATGTATTGATTAGTTTATATACTATTTGGTTAGTTTTGGATTGTTTGGCACCAAATTGAGAGTTTGAGCATAATCTTTGACCGGGAAGTAGGCTTTGAGACGAGGTAAGTCTCTTTTCTAACCTTGTAAGAGGGAATTTACCCCATAGGTTAATTAATTAGTATGTGTGTCTATTTGTGGGGGCTACGTACGTATGAGGTGACGAGAGTCCGTACGTAGCTACTAATTATGCTATAGTCTGGGTAGTCTAGGACCCATATCATGTTATACTTGAAATGGTTGTGCCCTTACTTGTTAATTGGATTGCTTAAATCATATTTCAAATATTGTAAAAGAATTCCAACGGGATAAGTTTCACTTATTTGGGGTTGTGAATAGAACACTTGGTTGTTATTGAAAAACTTGTGTTTCCTTAAAGTGTTTCCTATTTGTGGAGTGGGCCGAATGCCTCGGTAGAAGATATATGCATCTATGGTTCGCATTGTTCGACCCTCGACAATGCACAGTTTAAATATTATTATGTTAGTTCAGGTCGTACGACCTCGACATTATTTGCACATGATAAACTCTTGGGACTGCTCATAATTAATATTTCTTCAATGTTTGATGATATAAATCGTTAAATTATGAAAGATAAATTTGGTATTTAAAAAAAGGGAAATCATCTCCTATTATTGAGTTTTCAGTACATTTCTTGTAACCCATGCTTAATTATAATTTTGACTTATTATCATTAGACTTAGTAAGTGTCAAAGTCGACCCCTCGTCACTACTTCTTCGAGGTTAGACTGGATACTTACTAGGTACATGTTGTTTTATGTCTCACGCTATACTTCTGCACTTAAATATGCAGGATCTGAGGCACGTGTATCTTGATATCCGTCTCGCGTGCATACTTGATCCGGATTCTAGATTTCACGGTGAGCCGTCCTTCCAAGCCGTTCAGCAGCATGCCATAGTCTCTCTCTTTTGATTTATTTATGTCTATTCTATTTCAGACAGTAGAGTAGACATCTTTTGTATATTCTACTAATTGCCCACATACTTGTGACACCAAATCTTGGAACACATTAGTAGACTTGTGGTTTTGGTTTTGTACCTATGGTCATAAATGCATGTAGCTTCTTTTATTTATTAACTTAAATCTGTTTCTTATTAAATATTTTATATTAATAAGAGTTATTACTTGGAAGACTCGCTAAAAAAGTTATCCAAAATATTTCCTTGGACTTAAGAGAATTATTTTATGAAAATTGTTATTGTTCCTGGTACCTAATACTAAACACAAAGAAATAACACAAAACTACTTTTACCATAATTATTCAAAGATTTATAAAATAAAATAGATTAAAAAAAATATCTTTTGGCCTTTTAGAAATGTTTGGGACCTGTCAATTGTGGGAATAATGCAAAAAGAAAAAATAAATTAATGACAACTCATTTAGAATATATTTTTCTTCTATTTCATGCTTATTGCTTCAAGTTTACTTTTTTATCAATGAATCTTGATATTATACTATAACCAGTTTTGCTCTATCTTCTAGTTTCTTTCATCGTTCTTCTTATGGAGACAAATTTATGTATCCTAGGGTTTTCCAATGTGAAATCTATTTTAAGGGGTAAAAAAGACGAACGACATTTCTCTAAAGGCCTTCGTGTTATATATATTGAGAACAATCAATTATACTGAAAAGTAGCAACTAAGGATAGTACCAGAAAGAAAAGGGAAGGAAAGACGGAGCCATAGAGAGAAACAAGCGAGGGGGAGAGAGAGACTAGGGGAGGGAAATTTTCAAATAACAATTCGCATAACCCTAAACATATGCGAGAGGGCTCCGAAGATGCGAGTTAGTGGGGGAAGGCAGTTTCTGCAGAAGCAGATGAGGTGCCGCAGAAGCGCTTTCGCAGATGCGAGATCTGGAGCGCAGGTGCGGGGCCAGTGTTTTTAGTGGTTTCTGCAGATGCGGGTATTTTTGCGCAGGAGCGGTTCGCAGTTGCGAAAAATAAGGCCGCAGGTGCGAAAGGCCTGGGCGAAACATATAAATACGAGACTTCGGTATTTTTCACCATATTCACCATTTGAACTCAGATTTTGGAGGATTTATTGAGGGATTTTGAAGTGATTACTGAGATAAGCTCCTTGTGCCTATTTATCTTCATTAATGATATTTCTCCACTGATTTTACACCTAGTTGGTGAGTTTTTGAGGTGAAATTTGGGGGTTTAGGACTAGAGAATTGGAGAGTGAATTTTGGGGACTTGGATGACCAAATTGTGTCAGATTTTGATAAATTTGGTATGGTTAGACTCGTGAGTGAATGTGCTTTCGGGTTTTGTGACTTTTTTGAATTTCAAGACATGGGCCCCGGGGCTGGGTTTGAGCCAATTCGGATTTTGGCTTATAATTTCGTGTTTTTCTTTTGGAATTGATTCCTTTAGTAGTATATGAAACCCGGATTTTGTAGTATATGATTGTTTGAAGGCAACGCGCATGCTAGGTGACAGGCGTGTGGTTTTGCACCATGGGAATTGGGACTTGGTCCATTCCGTGAAAACTGTACTTTTTGAATAAGCTTGTTATTGGCTATGTGCCTTTCCTGTGTTATAGAAACTTGACAGTAAAATATGTTAGATATCATGTTTAGGCTATGTGTTGGTGCTGTAAAGACCCGAAGTGGTCGTGATACCTGTTGAACCTTCCTGCTTATAGTAACTTGTACTCAGTCGTAGTATTACTTGCATATTATACCTCATCCTTTGTTATTCCCTGTTGATACATTATCATTCTATTTGGGCTAATTTCCATTTATTACTGAGGGTTGTGAGAATAGAGAGGTTGCTGACTGAGTGAGGCCGAGGGTCTGTTTGTGAGATATTGATACCGTAGCACGTGAGTTGTCCGTGCGGATCATGATATTTATACTATAGCACGTGAGTTGTCCGTGTGGATTCTGATATGATACTGTAGCACGTGAGTTGTCTGTTCAGATCTTGATATGATACTATAGCATGTGAGTTGTCCGTGCAACATGTGAGTTGTCCATGTGGATTATAGCGCTTGGGCTGTAGGAGCCCCTCCGGAATCTCTACACCCTCAGTGAGTGCAGGTAATTATTGAGTGTGATTATTGAGGGCTGAGAGCCGAGTGGTTAAGCTATTGAGAGAGCTTGAGTGACTGTTGCCCTAAGAGGTTGTACTTGTTTTAATTGTTGCTACATTTCGCTGATTTATGTTATTGTTCTGAAATTCCTGGAAGGTATTATATCCGATTTTACTTGAACTTGGTAAGGTATAACTAATTTGACTGAAATTGCTGGAATTGAAACATGTCTACTTTCTTGCGGAGATTACTGTAATGAATTGTCACTGTATAACTCGTCAATACTTTTCAGTCCTTATTTAGTATTGCTACTTACGGATGTACTCACGCAACACCCTGCACTTCGTGTGCAGATCCAGGTGATTCCAGTCGCGGTGGACGTTGATCTCGTGCATGGCTGAGTATCAGAGATTTACGAGGTAACAACCGACGTTCGCAACCCTTGTCTCTTCTTCCTTGTTATCTTTTCTTTTCTGTATCGGTATTTTGACACGAACTTTTGTAGACACTGTTTCCTAGTCTAGTTGTTTAGATGCTCATGACTTAGTGACACCCCAATGTTTGGGCTATTTTTCCGCGCTGTATTTTGAGTTTAACTCCTGTTTTTATAAAAACTCTATCATATAAAAGCTTTGTCGCGCCCCTTTTTTCTCCTCGCGGAGTCGGGGTTTCGACTTTTTAGGACAACTCATTTTCCTTTTGGGAGAAAGGGTATGGAAGTTGAAAAGTCGCCACCTAACAGATTTAAGGTGCGTTAGGGCACCTAATGCAAGTAACTCATATAAATCGATTTGTGTTACCAGAGATTGGGTAAGAACTTGAAATTCCCTTGAGGGGAAGGTGTTAGGCACCCTACGAGGTCCACACAGTGGGTCCCGGCCAAACTCACTTTTTGAATTGGTCATTAAGCAAATAAAACAATTTAAACACATAGAGATTACTAAAAAAACAAGAATAAGGGAGTTCCTAGGTTTATTAGCCTATAGGATCACATCTGTGCAACACCCGGTAAACCTTCCTCAACTAGAGGGGTTACACGTGGCATTAGCGCACAAGTCATCATATCCTTTACTAACTAATTACCCTCCCCTTAGCGGTTATAAACAGTTTTAATTAGACGAACTCTATGCGTGCATTACCCGTCCATTCCTTGTGGCCCTGGAGGTGTTTAGGACCTCTAATTTATGGCAGTTCGAGACTCTCCTGAGGTGCTTAAAGGAGAAAATCTAAGTGACAACAAAGAACATATAGGACTGTGAAGTAAAGAACAATTAAGGGGGCTCATGTTTACCTCAACAAATAAATAGATAATTAGCAAGTCTCAAACAACAAAATTTTAGATGTTTCAGAAAAGTCCTAGATAGGATATCTAGGTGAGCATGACAAGCAGAGAATATGCAGTATTAGGTTAAGGCGAAATGATAAAAACCTAATTCGTTTGCCTGCTGATTTTAGGACTTGCTGAATTTGGGAAGTTCACAAATAATTAAACAAGGCACAAGTTTACCATTCGCCATATTTCAATTACCCTACTGGCTTGCCTATGTGTGGATTCGAGATGTCCTATAAACATGATATCTAAATGTTAATCACAATTTAGAACAAGCAATTTTAAATAGGCAATTTGAGTTCATGATGTCCTATAGGCATGCTGTCTAGGTGTTGAACATTACAAAATTGATTTTATACATTTATCTCTATAAGAATGATATCTAGGTGTTGGGACTGCCTTTTATACTATCTAGACATCGGCGTAGTATTCAGGCGAGTGCAATAAAAGTCCTAAAACATGTTTTCTAATGCATAAAGCAGAACTTTATGAACATGATTATTTGGCAGAAGTAATAACAACCTAGTGACAGGATTTCTAAGTAGTCATGATGTATGCAACATTTTTTTAGAAAAGCAAAAAAATTAGAACAAACAACATGATGCCTATGAACATGTTTTCTAATGCACAGATGACCCTAAAAGCATGATTTCTAATGCAAGAAAACAGTCACAATAATCCAAAGAGCATGATTTCTACCCAAATTCCCCCAGAAAATACATATGAAAGTCCCTCCCATTTTACTAATATCCCCAATATATGTTCACAAGGATCATTAACATAAATAGAAGCTATGCTATAGGGAGCCTGAATAGGCCCAAAGTGAACCTGGAAATACCAGGCCTTCAAACAGTTCAAGGTGCCATAGTCTCATAATATCCAATAGGGGTATCTTGGTGTGTCAAAGCTCTCAAGGGCCTTAGGGACCCCGGGCAATGCTTACACCAAGATCCTTTAAGGCAAACCATTTTTGTGCAGTGTGGAAGAGCCAGCCCCAGTGTGTCAGAGTTCTGAGGAATCTCATGGATTCCTAGGAAGTACACACACTGGAGGGGCATAACTTAAGTAATCTAAGAGTAGAAGTGAGAGTGCTTGGCATAGTGGAAACAGTTGTGGGAAAACAGTCTAGAAGTAAAACAGTTCAGAAGTGAGAGTAGTTTAGAAGTAAATACACTTTAGGAGTGAAAATAGTTTAGAAGTGAAAACACTTTAGTAGTGAAAGCAGTTTAGGAGTGAAAACATATTAGGAGTGAAAAAACAGTTTGGAAACATTCTAAGAAAACAAAGGTTCACCAAACAACAACAAATAGTAACACAGTCACAAGGTTTCAAACAAAGCTTCATATTGCCAAGATTCAACTCAGTTTGTTAGTTAACCTTAGGTGAGCATATAACATGCTGAGAACAAACAATTACACAAAAGGGAAGCAGAAATTGGGAGCACACGAATCCTGAATCAGGAGCACATAGAAACAGGGTGTTAGGGAAGCATGCTAGTCCGAAGCATAGAGCAGACATGTGATAGCTAACAATTCAGTAGGACATAATTTAGGGTCTAGACAAGAATTACTCAAGTTTAACAGTCATACATAACTATAGAGGTAAGCATACCAACTCAAAGCAATGGACATGGAAACATAGAAGTTTAATGTAAAAGAGTCATGCTAATCAGTTCATGGAGGGGACAGAATTTATCACACCAATTGAGGTTAATGGAAAAGTGAGAGTCTTAGACATCAAAGTAAACATGCTGGCTTAAAGCAATAGACAGGGAATGTTGAAATTTAAACACATAAGTAAGTTTGTTGGTTTAGAGCAATAAACATGAAAGATTAAAATTAAACAGAAGGTAAACATGTTGATTAGGTTGACAAACAAGAAAGAATGAAACTTAAACATGCTAATCAAAGTAATAAACAGGAAATAATACAGAATTAAGTATATAAGTAATTAGACTAAAGACATGGACTTAACAGAAATAGAGCAACAGAGAAACATGCAGGTTCAGACTTCATAATGACATTTGGAATAGGAACATACCAGTTGAAGGAAAGAAAATAGGAGATGAAATGTATGCAGGATTCAATAGTCTAGCCTTGGCTTTCAGTCGGCTAGACAAGCAATGAGCACAAGTAGTAGAGAGATGAGAGAATACTATGTGTGTGAATGTGTATTTTCTGTGAACTCTTGTTTTGTGTGTTTGAGAGGTAAAACCAGAGTGTATATATAGCACTTAGGAAGTAGGAAAAATAAGGTAACCAGAATCAGAAGTCAATCAATTAAGGACAATCAAATAACCACAGAATCAATTCATATGAGGGAGTTCGGAATGGACCCCTTAATTAGGGNGGTAATTAAGGAAAGGAATCCAAATTATACCAAATAGGGAGTTAGTAAAAATTCCAAAATCATACGGACGACTAATTAAGGCAAGTGTGAACAATTAAAGTCATAAATAAGGAAACAAATAAAATATATGCACACAAATTTTAATAGAGCAAAATAATAGGAAATAATCAGTAAAAATCTCAAAAGAATACTAATTTTGGGGAAAGAATTACTCAGATTCTTTACATAGAAATAAACTAAGTAAAAAACTCTCAGAAATACAGAATTCAGCAAGAAAAGCGGGTTCGAACCATTAACAAGGATTAATTAGGGAAAAATTCCCAAATCATACTAAATTTTAACAGGGAAAACATTTAATTCCAAAAATAGAGTAAACTAATACGATTGGTATCATAGAAATAACAAAACATCGACAAAAAGCTGAAGAAATCAGTATATCACATAGAATCAACTAGGGTTCGAACATTCATGCGAAAAGTAGTCAAGATGATGAAGGAACAATTAATTAAAGATTGAGAAGTTTAGAAAAATCTCCGAAGACAGTTTGAGATGAACCCTAGTTTAGAAAGAGTGACTAAAAATCGAAATAGCTAATTAAAATAAGAGATTTTTAAAGGAAAACACTTAATAGTACTCGAATCACCCTAGATCTATGAAAATCTAAGAAGAATCGACAGTAATGAACTAGGTATTTCAGAAAAACAGTAGAGATGAAGAGAATCGGTCAAAAGACCCATGGATTGGTAATAATACAAGGAGAAATCCCTTACTTACAAACGAAAATGGCCTGAGACAGGCTGGTGAACAAGTTTCAAACCAGAACCAGTTGGATTTCCTTGAGATCCTCTCAAGGACTCATGAAATCGAAGAGTCATGGCGTATAGGAGACCAGGACTGGTCGGAGAAGACATAGAAGCACCATAGGAAGGAGGTTTACGCCGGTGATGATGATTAGGNGAGAATGAAAAGGGTTAGGGGTTAGGTTAGGAATTAATTAAGGTAAGGGTGGATGTGGACCGTTGATCTAAAAGATCAACGACCATGATTGAAGAGGGGTTATTGGGTCAGTTAGGAAGATTGGGCCTAACGGTGTTTGGGCTGGCTTTTTGGGTTAATATCAAAGGGGTTTTGGGCTGGTACAAAGGGTTAGGTCTAAGATAAAAAGGGTTATTTGTTAAATTCCCACATAATTGATAAAAAATTTTTTTATAAAATAATTAATAGACTATAAAAATAATTTTTATGCATAGAAATATTCTAAAATAATTACTCAATATTTTAAAAATACAATGAGATATTTTCTGGCAAAATAATGTAATAATGCATGCATGGGCTATAATTGCAAAGTTATTGCAATTGTAATCCAAAAAATGTAAATGTGGCTATTTGTGCAATAATTTAAGCCTACTATAAATATAAATAGAAAAATTAAACCATGAAATGTTATAGAGTCATTTGTGGTGCAATTTGTAATTAATTATATGAGTAAAATACTAGGATAAATTAATTTAAAAAATGTAAAAATTATGAGTAAATATCAATTGATGTTAATGCATAGTTTCGAAGGTATATATTTAAAAAATATTATAGTAAAAAATTGAGTATCAACAACTGCCCCTTTTTACCCGAGAAGGATGAAAGAGTTGTCGGGTAAAGATATGATGGCCAATTTTTATCGAGCGAGATGGTTTGAGATATTTAGGCCGCACTCTGGTTCTTGAGCTGCCTACATATCCCTGGTTTTACAGGAATCAGGCCGTGTGTAGTTCTGGATTCATCGGCGGAATATTCCGATGAAGTCATCACAAGAACGGACACGAGGTTTTGGAATAGGTGAAAAAATAGTTATGGTGAGTGGTCAGGTTGAGATAATTTGAAAGAACTGTAGCGGGATTTCTCCTATTGGGGTAGCGGTTACTTATCGGGTCACCTGCAAGTAAAGAGATACTACGAGCATATATTTATGCGGAAATTTAAACATGACCAGATTCCCTTCAGACCATGGGAATTGTCTTTGGACAATTGAGGATGAAGTCCTTAGACCATGATGTCCTGGGCCACGAAATGTTCTACGAGGGATTCGCAGGCCATGAATTGGTGTTCTTGGGCCATGAAAATGATGCCTCCAAACCTTGACGCCTTTGAATAATGATATGCAAATGTCAGAGATCCTCAGGCCATGACATAATGTCTTTTGTCTATGAAGATGATGCCTTTAGACAATGACGCCTTTGGAAAAGTTGGCGATATTTCAGCCCATGATATGCAAAGACATGATGCTAGGGGCGACAAGATAGGGCTTAGTCTTGTATAAATTTGAGGGTAGAGCTTAGCCCGAAAGAAGAGAAATAGATAGTGTCGGAGACACAATGCTTAGTCTCAGCAAATAAAGGCAATGATTGGCCTCATGCAAATATGGAGACAAAGCTTAGTCTCATGCAAGATTTTGGGACAAGTCTTAGTCCCATGCAGATGGAAGGCAGAACTAAGCCTTATGCTGATATGGAGGCAGGGCTTAGCCTCATGCAAATGTGGAGACAGAGCTTAGTATCATGCAAGGTTCGGGGCATGGCTTAGTCCCATGCAGATGGAAGGCAGTGCTTAGCCTTATGCAGAATGGAGGCACGGCTTAGCCTCATGCAAATATGGAGACATAGCTTAGTCTCATGTGAGATTTCGGGACAAGTCTTAGTCCCATGCAGATGGAAAGCAGTGCTTAGACTTATGCAGATATGGAGGCAGGGCTTAGCCTTATGCAAATGTGGAGACATAGCTTAGTCTCATGCATGATTTCGGGACAGGACTTAGTCCCATGTTGTTGGCCCATGTCACTGAATGGGTTTTTAAGATTGATAAATGTTGACAAGTTGAACCAGGTCCATCAAAGCATACATACCTGAACGGAGTAGTTGGCATAAGAATCGTACAATCATATGAGATATCAGTGATTGCTGAGTATCAAAGAATTAAGAGGATGTCTCTTAATACTAAAAGATTGCAAACTGATGAAGATGACAGAAGTTGAATTCAGCTAGGACAGAAATAAAGGAAGGGAGTTGAGTTATATTTGAACTCGTTTACTCAAGTAGAGTTGGGTTAGAAATAAACCATGAACTCAACAATTGACTCTATAAATACTCAAAGTATTACTGCTGAAATTATTGACGCACAAAGACTAAATTGAATCAACTTCTGAAAGCAAAATTCCCAAGATATTTGGAAGCAGAAGTATTGTGCAAAGGCTACAGTTCAACTAGAAGAAACAGTTCCATCTGTTTATCAGTGAGTCTAGTTGGTTTTAGTAGGAGTTTTAACATTGTATCTTTTCAGCTTTAATAGAAACAATTATAATAGGTACACATTGTTCAAGTTAGAGTTAGCTTGAAGTCTGTAGAAATTAGCTAGAGGCTAGTTGATACAAAGAGGATTAGAGTTACTCCTACGATTACAAAAGAGTTTATTTTGTAAGTCCGTTTGGCTTAGAGTTTTTAGTGAAGTGTTTGAAAAAATCCTACTGAGGAGTAGGTCGTGTTTTTTTCACCTTTTGAACCAGGTGTTTTCCACGTGAAATATCTGTGTCTTTACTTTACTACTTTAATATTCCACAAATAGTAGTAAGTAGTACACCAATAAGAACCAGGTTCTTCTTATTAGGCAACACTCAAAAATTGTGTACTGCATAATTAACTTATAATATTGTGTAGTATTGACGTCTAAAACAATAATTGGTATCAGAGCAGGTTATCCTTGAAAAGGCTAACACCTTGGAAAAGATCAAGATGAGTGCACCACCTGGGAATTGGGAAGGTCAATCAACTGCAAGGCCACCACTCTTCACTGGCCAGTACTATTCTTGGTGGAAGAATTGAATGAAGGTCCACCTTATTGGAGAGGACTATGAACTCTGGGACATAGTCACTGATGGACCACTTGCAACAATGAGGAATACTGCTGAAGGTGTAGATGTACCTAAGACTAGGGCTGACTGCACGGCTGAAGATCTGAAGAAATGGGAGAAGAATTCCGAAGCAAAGAAGTGGCTAGTGTGTGGATTAGGACCAGATGAATACAGTAGAATCCCAAGCTGCACCACTGCCAATGAAATCTTGGGTACTCTACAAGTAGCCCATGAAGGAACAATTCAAGTGAAGAGGTATAGAGATACACTACTATACTCTCAGTATGAAAACTTCACTATGAAAGAAGGAGAGACAATTAAGGAAATGTACACAAGGTTCACAACCTTGACAAATGAACTCAAGTCTCTTGGAAGAATCATACTTGAAGAAGACAAGGTAAAGAAGATATTGACAAGGGTTCTGCCTATCTCCTGGGAAAGCAAGATCACTGCTATCCAGGAATCCAAAAATATGGAAACCCTTAGACTGGATGAGTTGATTGGAAACGTCACTGCGTATGAACTGAGAAGGCAAACGATGAAGATGGATGCCCCAGAGAAGGAGAGAAGTCTAGCACTGAGGATCACTGAGGGAGATGATCTGGAGGAGGATGAGATGTCCATGATAACCAAAGAATTTAGAAACTTTCTCATGAGGAAAAATGACATCTCCAGGGGAGGAAACTTCAACAAGGCAAAGGCACCTAAAAGGTCAGCTAATGAGGGATGCTACAAGTGTGGAAAGACTGATCATCTCATCAAAAACTGCCCTGAGTGGGAAGTAGAATGAAAGAAGGAAAGATATGAGAGAAGGAACAGGAGGAAGGAACAAGTTCAACCCAAGACGAACACAACAAAGGCTATGGTAGCTGCTTGGGGGGAAAGTTCAGATGAAGAATCAGAAAATGGGGAGACTGAAGATCAGGCTCACATGGCAATTGGAGAATCTGATGAGGAGACTTATGAAGAACCAGAGATAAGTATCTTACAACTTAAAACTAAAATAAATTTTTTATCTAAGGATAAACTCTCTGAGTTGCTACTTGACTTCATAGATGATTCTGAGGAAACAACCAAAGAGAAGGATCAACTATCTAAAGAGTGTGCAATTCTAAAAGCAAAATGCATGGACCTGGAAATAAGGGTCAGTGAATCTGAAAAGAAAAACATTGTTTTGATGAACCAGGTTCATCTACTCGAAACTGAGATTCTAGAGCTAAAATCTGAAAACTTAAAGTTAAGACTAGGATCCAGTAAAAAGGTAGTTAATCACTCTCATCCTCTGTTAGAAGAAGACTTAGGTAAACTGAAAGATAAAATGTATGACAAGGATGAGCAGATAAGATCTCTTAAAGAAGATCTTGTCAAAGTCAAACATGAATTAGATCGAACCTGTAAATAGAATAAATCCTCTGACGCCCTGATATGGCTTCAAGAGAATCATAGTAGCAACATGAGAGGCATTGGCTTTGGAAGTCAATTTCCCAAGTGGGATCCCAAAAACAAATATCTCACTCTTCCTGAGAATAAAATCTGCACCCATTGTGGTAAGACTGGACATTACAAATATGAGTGTACTGCAAAAGAACAGGCCAGTCGAAAAAATGAGAGGTTTGTAAAAGGGAAAAACTGGCTGCCAATTTGGGCCAAGAAAAATTTGATTCATCCATTCTTTTATAGAAAAGAACCCAAACTAGTTTGGGTTCTTAAGACTAACCTTTGATTCCTTTTGTAGGTTCAAGTGAGAGGAGGTAGCCAGATTTGGTACTTGGATAGTGGCTGCTCAAAGCATATGACTGAGAACATGGAACAGTTCCTTTCACTTGAAAGTCTCAAAGGAGGAAATGTCTCCTTTGGAAACGGAAAGAAAGGTGAAATCATTGGGGTTGGTAAGGTAGGTAAGGATGATACACGATCTATTGAACATGTGTATCTAATAGATGGCTTGAAATATAGTCTGATCAGTGTATCACAACTATGTGACAGAGGTAACCTGGTTGCTTTTACTTCCACAAAATGTTTTGTGATTAACCTACTTACTGACAAGATTGTTTTGCAGGGAAAATGAATGAATAACATCTATGTCATAGATTTTTCCACACTGTCTGAAAATGAACTCACCTGTCTAAGCGTGTTGGACAGTGATCCCCTCCTGTGGCACAAACGACTTGGTCATGCAAGTATAACTTAGCTTAACAAACTAGTCTCTAAGGATTTAGTGGTAGGACTTCCTAGCATTAAGTTCAAGGAAGGCAAAGTTTGTGAGGCATGTGCCAGGGGGAAGCAGGTAAGGTCCTCTTTCAAAAGTAAGAAAATGGTCAGTACCACCAGGACGTTGGAACTGGTTCATATGGATCTATGCGGTCCTATGAGAACTTTAAGTAAAGGTTGTAAGAGATATGTGATGGTGCTAGTTGATGATTTTTCAAGGTTCACTTGGACCTTATTCCTGTCATCTAAGGATGAAACATTTGATATGTTCACCTCATTTGTTAAGAAAGTTGACAATTAATTGGGACATCAACTGGCATCAATAAGATCTGACCATGGTACTGAGTTTGAGAATACCAAGTTTGTTGAGTTCTGTGATAAACATGGTGTCAATCACAATTTTTATGCTCCTAGAACCCCACATCAAAAGGGGTTGTTGAAAGGAAAAACAGAACTCTTGAAGACATGGAAAGAACCATGCTTCTATCAAGCAAACTACCTCGCAGCTTCTGGGCAGAAGCAATTAACACTGCATGCTACATTATTAGTAGATGCATGACCAGACCTCTGGTAGAGAAAAATCCCTATGAATTATTTAAAGGGAGGAAGCCCAACATATCCCATCTTAGGGCTTTTGGATGCAAGTGTTATGTGCATAATAATGGCAAAGATTCTCTAGGAAAATTTGATCCCAGAAGTGATGAGGGAGTGTTCTTGGGATATTCAACACATAGCAAAGCTTATAAAATATACAATAAAAGAACTATGTGTGTAGAAGAAAGTGTACATGTTTTCTTTGATGAAACAAACACTTTATCTGAGAGACAGGAACCAGAAGATGAGGAGCTTGGACTGGTGAGGAGCAATGACCACATTGAAGCACCTATGGCAGATGGAACAAGTGATGGACCAGGTTTAACAACCCCATACAACTCGACAGGGGGAATTCTATATGAAAATACTGGCCCTAATCCTATTCCACAACTACAAGACAACATGGAACAATCCAGAAGTGAACAACTGGTACTCAAACCACACAGATATAAGAGTTCTCACCCTCTTGAGATCAGGAATCAAAACTAGATCCTCCTTGAAAATCTGTGTGTTTTTAATGCAATTCTATCCTTGATTGAACTAAAGAACATTGTTGAAGCCCTGCAAGATGTTGATTGGGTAACAACCATGCAAGAAGAGCTGAATCAATTTGAGAGGATTCAAGTATGGCACTTGGTACCCAAGCCACTAGACAAATCAGTAATTGGCACGAAGTGGGTCTTCAGGAACAAGCTCGATGAGGATGGAATTGTTACAAAAAATAAGGCTAGCCTGGTTGTTCAAGGATACAACCAAGAAGAGGGAATTGACTATGATGAGACCTTTGCTCCAGTGGCAAGATTGGAGGTAATCAGACTTCTTATAGCATTTGTTGCACACATGGAATTCACTCTTCATCAGATGGATGTAAAGAGTGCCTTTCTTAATGGCTATTTGAAGAAAGATGTATTTGTAAAACAGCCTCCTAGTTTTGAAAGCAAAGAGTCACCTAATAATGTATATAAACTTGACAATGCTCTCTATAGTCTCAAGCAAGCGCCTAGAGCTTGGTACTTGTCAAAATTCCTGCTGGAACATGGGTACAAACGAGTCAAGATAGACAATACTTTGTTTCTAAAGGAAAAGGGAAAAGATATTCTGATTGTGCAAATATATGTTGATGCTATCATATTTGGGGCAACTACTGAAAAGCTTATCAAGGAATTTGCTACATTAATGGGGAGTGAGTTTGAAATGAGTATGATGGGTGAGCTAACCTTCTTCTTAGGTTTGCAAATCAAACAAACTCCACATGGAACAATGATACATCAATAGAAGTATGTGAAAGAACTCCTCAAGAAATTCAAAATGGATGATTTAAAGGAGATAGATACCCCAATAGCCATAGCTACAAAATTGGATGTGGATGAACCAGGTTCATCCGTTGATCAGAAGACATACAGAGGGATGATTGGGTCTCTACTGTATCTTAATGCAAGTAGACCTGATATTATGTTCAGTGTGGGACTATGTGCTAGGTTTCAAGCCAATCCAAAGGAGTCCCACCTCACTGCAGTAAAAAGAATTTTAAGATATCTGAAGGGCACCACTGATCTATGCCTTTGGTATCCTAAAGGTAGTAATTTTGACCTTGTAGGATATGTTGATGCTGATTATGCAGGTTTCCTAGTTGACATGAAAAGTACTTCAAGCATGACTCAGTTTTTGGGCTCCTTCCTTGTCTCTTGGGCCACCAAGAAACAAAATTCAGTAGCCTTGTCTACTGCTGCGGCTGAATATGTGGCTACAGCCTCTTGTTGTGCCCAATTTCTATGGATCAAGCAAAAACTCTTGGACTTTGGTATAGATGTGGGATGCATTCCTATTTACTGTGATAACACTAGTGCAATTAGTATGACTAAGAACCCGGTTCATCACAAAAGAACTAAGCACATAGATGTTAGGCACCATTTCCTGAGGGATAACTATGAAAAGGGAATGATCTCATTCGAATTCTGTGCCACTGATCGTCAAATTAATGATATATATACCAAAGCATTGAGTAGGGAGCATTATGAGAGAAACATGCTTGAACTAGGGATGATTAAGATCGCCTAATTGAAAAACAAAAATTGAAAAAAAAAACTGAAAAATTGAAAAAAAAAGGGATTTTTTTTCTTGGGTAGAAAATTTTAATTAGGTACTTAATCAGATTAATCATTGCTCAGTACTATGTCTTTATTGACATACTCTTCTGCCATGTATTAATATGATTCCCTAGTTACTAATGATGTTTCTCTATCTTTGTGAATTGAGGCAAAATAAAGATTTTTAACAGGATGAACCTGGTTCATCCATGCTGGTTTACATGACTGACAAGGTATGTTCTCATCTCCATACATGTATTAATTCAAGTACAGTCATACATAAGCAGGACTCTATCCATTTATGGTTCAAATTAATTCTCGTACTTACCCAAATAATGAACTAGTTCCAAGATGTCCCGTCTCAATTAATTAGTCTAGTTTTAGGGGGAAAGTAATTATCTAATCAATTCCAATCGCTGACAGTCCTTAATAGATTAGTATCCGACTTGGGTTAGCACACTTCCATTGTAATCTCCCCAGCCACAAGTTATAAATAGGCCATCATTACCCATTGTGCATAAAGCAACAGTCGAACCTTGTTTAACTTACTCCACTCAAAATCCCTACTGCCTTTTATTTTCTTCTCTCTCTAACAAAATCAAAATCATGTCGTCTCCTCCACCAGCTTCTTCTGACTCATCCCCAAACATTGATTATGATGGGGGAAACTATGAATCCGACTCAAAACTCTCCCTCAGTTTATAGTTCCGAGTCTCCTGAAAAATCATCAACCCCAGAAAACTCTACAATCCCTGAACCCACACCAAACCCTACCCCAGTCCCCAAAACCTGTCGTGTTAAGGTTCTTGCACGCAAATCTGTGGCTTCTGGTTCATGAGCAAAATTCTTGGAAGAATTGTTACATAATGAGGAAGGCTTCAAACTAGAATCATCCAATGATTCATTCAAATCAGCCTATGAAGACGAAGCACCTGGTTCATCCAGTGCTGAGAAAGGTAATACTAAAGTTACCTCTGATTTAAATTCTGCTGAAAATTGATTTGTGTTGGTGGGGTCTGTGGTGGATGTGGAAGTGCCAAGAAGGAAAAGAAAATTTGGGAAAGAGAAAAATCTTGAGAACGAGGGAGAAGTAGATGTGAGGGGATCCGAGGAGGATGGTACCACGCTTGCAATTTGTGGCCCCATTCTTGAAAATCTAGAAGAAGATGTCATGGTTTTAGGGGGAACTACTGAAGTTGAGGAAGCTGGTGTTGGGTTGGAGAAGTTAATGAAGGAAATAGATGAATATGTTTCTTCTGGGGAAGAAACTTTGGCTGAAAGACTGAAGAAGGTGGGGGACTCATACAACCCCAAGAAGAGAAGGACTCCAAAGTCCAAAAACTCTAAAGCCTCAGTTCCTTCAAAGAAAAGGAAGACTGTTGATTCTATTGGTGTACCTGTTCCTAGGGTACGTGCTACAAGAAATACTGTACGAGAAGAGGAGGAGAAGTTGGAAAAAGCTCTGTAAGAGAGCAAAAGAAAGAAGGAAGAGAAGGGGAAACCAAAGGTAGGGGAGCTTGTTGAAGCTATTGTTGACGATGAAGAGTTATTGGACCTGGTCCAACAAGAAGAGGAGGCTACTCCAGTGGTTATCAAGATACCCAAGCCCAAAAAGGCTAAGACTTCTTCAAACAAGTCAGCTACTGTGTCCATCACCACTGGGAGTACTGCTTCAAGGACAAGGTCTAAGATAGAGAAGGTGAAGAAAGTACAGATTGTTGAGAGGGATGATGATCCAAAATGGAGTGGAGAGGAAGAGAAGGAGGTTGGAGAAGTGTCTACTGACAGAGTTGCCATGTTTGGCAAGAGAACGATCTTGAAGGGAAAGTTGTTGAAGGATTTGGAGGAGCGTGGAATGAGGTATTTACTGGATTTTCTGGCAACACAGGGCTGGAGGGACATGGTCCTTCTCATGGAAGGCAGGCTGGTCATAAATGAAGTTGTGGAGTTCATGGGGAATGCCACAGTCATTGGAGGAAGGGTCACCTCATTGGTCAAGGGAGTTGAAGTCTCCTTTGATGCTCAAGAACTGGGAGTCATTCTAGACATTCCAGCTGAGGGTTATGAATGGCCTTGTTTAGATAGAATGGCCTCAGCTCTCAATATCACCAGATTCTTCTGCGACAATGAGAAGGAGCTTGAATGCAGGGCTGTGTACAAGAGTGAGATGAAGCCTGAGCACAAGCTGTTCTTTGAATTTTTGATCAAATTTCTGCTGCCCAGACAAGAACAAAGACACATTGCTAACTACATAGATTTAACCCTTATGGAGTGTCTGTACAGAGGCAAGAAGATCAATTGGCTAGCTTTTATCATCAAGCTCTTGGACAGAGTGGTGAATGGCACAAAATCCCATGTGATCCCTTATAGGTTTATTCTGACTGCAGTTCTTGCTCATTTTGGAGTTCATAGAAAGAAGGCTGAGATGGCTACTGCTAAGGATTTCTTGGGGAAGGACAGTCTGCTGTCTAGTGATTATACTGTCAATGCCCCAGCAGATGAACCTGGTTCATCTCGGAAGCAACCAGTCAACAGCAACGTCCGTACTCTGGTGCAGGAAAGCGAGTTAAAGGATATGAAGATCCTTCGATTGAAGTCTCGCTTAGTTGAGATGGAAGTTCAGCGTGATGCTCTCAAAGCTGAGTTAGCAAAGGAGAAGGAGAAAAATGAAGGTGTTTTACACCAAATGCTGTCACTTCTACAAATCAAGAACCCAGCCTCATCTGCACCTCCCCAGCCTTAGGAATGTCCAGTTCTATCCCCTCCAAACCAATCAAGTGCCCAGTTCGGGACATTGTCTAGTTTTTGTTTCAGTTTTTGTTCTGTTTTTCTCATGTTTTGGTTGTTTTGATTTTAATCTATTTTGGTGTTGATCATCACTGTTAATCACTGAAAGCTTGTGTTTTGAAAAATGTCTCAATTTCTTATTTAGCTTAACATTATTAGTTTCTTGGGTTGATTAATAATGTTTGCACTTGCAGTTGCCTAAATTGGCCATGAGTAAGAATTAAAAACTGGTAAGTATCATTTTTCAACTTTTCGATGATGCCAAAAGGGGGAAGCTGTGATGTGTGTTTCAAAATTTTCAAAAGTGATATTTATAACCTAATGAACCTGTGTCTCAATGATTAATGCTTAAAAATATACAAAGTGTTTGAAGTGTATAAAGGATAAAAGCACAGATTTTGTCATCATCAAAAAGAGGGAATTTGTTGGCCCATGTCACTTAATGGCATAAGAACCGCACAAGCATAGGAGATATCAGTGATTGCTGAGTATCAAAGAATTAAGAGGATGTCTCCTAATACGAAAAGATTGCAAACTGATGAAGATGATAGAAGTTGAATTCAGCTAGGACAAAAATAAAGGAAGGAAGTTGACTTATATTTGAATTCGTTTACTCAAGTAGAGTTGGATCAGAAATAAACCATGGACTCAACAACTGACTCTATAAATACTCAAAGTATTACTGCTGAAATTATTGACACACAAAGACTAAATTGAATCAAGTTCTGAAAGAAAAGTTCCCAGGATATTTGCAAGCAGAAGTATTGTGCAAAGGCTACAGTTCAACTAGAAGAAACAGTTCCATCTGTTTATCAGTGATTTTAGTTGGTTGTAGTAGGAGTTTTAACATTGTATCTTTTCAGCTTTAATAGAAGAAATTGTAATAGGTACACATTGTTCAAGTTAGAGTTAGCTTGAAGTCTGTAGAAATTAGCTAGAGGCTAGTTGATACAAAGAGGATTAGAGTTAGTCTTAGGATTACAAAAGAGTTTATTTTTTAAGTCCGTTTGGCTCATCGTTTTTAGTGAAGTGTTTGAGAAAATCTTACTGAGGAGTAGGTCGTGGTTTTTTCACCTTTTGAGCCAGGTGTTTTTCACGTAAAATATTCGTGTCTTTACTTTATTGCTTTAATATTCTGCAAATAGTAGTAAGGAGTACACCAAGAAAAACCAGGTTCTTCTTATTAGAGAGCACTCGAAAATTGGGTACTGCACAATTAACTTTTAATATTGTATAGTATTGACGTCTAAAACAACACATGCAGATGGAAGGCAATGCTTAGCCTTATGCAGATATGGAGGCAGGCTTAGCATCATGCAAATGTGGAAACAGAGCTTAGTCTCATGCAAGAGTTCGGGACAGGGCTTAGTCACATGCAGATGGAAGGCAGTGCTTAGCCTTATGCAGATACGGAGGCAGGGCTTAGCCTCATGCAAATGTGGAGACAGAGCTTAGTCTCATGCAAGATTTCAGGAAAGGGCTTAGTCCCATGCAGATGGAAGGCATTGCTTAGCCTTATGCAGATACGGAGGCAGGTCTTAGCCTCATGCAAATATGGAGACAGAGCTTAGTCTCATGCAAGATTTCAGGAAAGGGCTTAGTCCCATGCAGATGGAAGGCATTGGTTAGCCTTATACAGATATAGAGGCAGGGCTTAGCCTCATGAAAATATGGAGTCAAAGCTTAGTCTCATGCAAGATTTCAGGATAGAACTTAGTCCCATGCAGATGGAAGGCAGTGCTTAGCCTTATGCAGATATGGAGGCAGGGCTTAGCCTCATGCAGGATTTGAGACAGCGCTTAGTCTCATGCAAAAAAATAGATAGTAGGTGATAGCAAAGTATTTCTTAGCTGGAAGTGGATTCAGTATCGTTTTTGTTATGAAGGTTGTGATTTCGAGGCGTGCATATTCCTTGTTCCTGCATTCAAAGAAAAATTGCGAGTTCTATGAGAGGAGAGGTCGGATCGTGCCTCCATCGACTTACTTGGCTTGGTTTGGTCAGTCTGAAGATCCTGTTCGAATCACTGGGGGTAGCGTTTGCTAAACAGAGTTATTTCACAAGCAATGATGCATAGTTTTCAAAGTCATAATAATAATTAAAAAAATAAGTTTTTGTAGAAATAGGTTAGATGAGCCGGTGAATATGACACGATCCGAGACATCGCAGCTTCTTTTGCAGTAGAATTTTGAGGGTCCTCCTCAAACTTCTGCCCCAGCTTAGATGGACAAACATTTTCGACTGTTGTATATGCTGCGATCAGCTGAACTTGCTTCAGAATTTTGAGGGTCCTTCTCAAATTTCTGCCCCAGTTTCTGATGGTGGGTGGGGGGATAAGATTTTTATTGAATTGAGACAGAACCCACAGGGTTGCTTGTGTATCCCCTCTTAAAAGGGAATCAGGTCGAGCGAAGTTCAAATACATCATATGCGGAAAACATAAACAATTGCACATAATATCGCTTAACTGCATCTGAACTGATTGGATTTGGCCATACTTCTTCGTCCATTTTTGCAAGTATGAAAGCTCCCCCTGTCAATACTCTGTGAACCATGTAAGGACCTTGCCAGTTGGGAGAGAATTTCCCTTTGGCTTTATCCTGATGGGAAAAGATCTTCTTCAACACCAGCTGCCCTAGTGTGAACTGTCTCGGCTTGACTCTTTTGTTGAAGGCTCTGGACATCCTGTTCTGATAAAGTTGTCCGTGACATACTGCATTCATCCTTTATTCGTCTATGAGGGCTAGCTGCTCATAACGACTCTTTATCCATTGTGCGTCGCTGAGCTCAGCTTCTTGTATGATCCTAAAAGGAAGAAATCTCTACTTCAGCGGGAATAACAGCTTCAGTACCATAAACCAGCAAATAGGGCGTTTCCCCAGTTGACGTGCGGACTGTGGTACGATATCCCAGTAAGGCGAATGGTAGTTTCTTGTTCCACTGCTTGTGATTCTCTACCATTTTCCTCAGTATCTTCTTGATATTTTTGTTGGCGGCTTCTACGGCTCCATTCATTTGTTGTGTGTATGATGTTCAATTCTTGTGCTTGATTTTGAAAGTCTCACACATGGCTTTCATCCGATCACTACTGATATTGGCTGCATTGTCAGTGATGATAGACTTTGGAACTCCGAACAGACAAACAATCAGGCCGCGAACAAAATATGCAACAACCTTCTTAGTCACTGCTTTGTAAGATGTTGCTTCGACCCATTTGATGAAATAATCAATAGCTACCAAGATAAACTGATGCCCATATGAGGCGGTGGGCTCGATTGGACCAATGACATCCATTCCCCAGGCGGCGAATGGACAAGGTGAGCTTGTTGCATTAAGCTCGTTTGGTTTTACTTTTATCATATCTGCATGTACTTGACATTGGTAGCACTTTTGAACATAACGAATGCAGTCTGTCTCCCAGCATGAATCTCCTCGAGCAATAAGCTTCTTTTGTGTCGACACACCTTAACAATCACAAATCAGGAGTTCTTCTATATAGGGTTCCCCAACTGTTGAAGAAATTGTTGGACAATCTTCGAAGCGTGCGTGTCTGAGTATGATTCGCATGCTCCGGATATTCTCCTTTTGTCAGATACCTTTTGATGTCATGGAACCATGGCTTCCCGTCTATTTCTTATTCAACATGAGCACAATATAGCGGCTGACTATGGATCCTTACTGGGATAGGGTCAATGAACGTCTTGTCTGGATGCTGTATCATTGATGACAAAGTGGCCAATGCATCGGCAAACTCATTCTGAATTCTGGTAACATGTCAAAATTCTATCTTTGTGAACCTTTTCCTCCTGAACATGGTGCAGAATATGGTAATATCTTAAAATTCTTTGTTGCCCATTCTCCTTGTACCTGGTGCACAAGCAAATCTGAATCATCGATCACTAGCAGCTCCTGAATGTTCATGTAAACAGTCATGTTGAGTCCTAATATGCAAGCCTCATATTCTACCATATTGTTGGTGCAGGGGAATTTGAGTTTCGTAGATACCGGATACTGCTGACCAATTTCTGATATGAAAACAGCTCCAACTCTGACCCCTTTGAAATTATCTACTCCGTCAAAGAACATTCTCCAACCGTCATAGGACTCATCAATGTATTCTCCCACGAATAGTACCTCATCATCATGAAAATACATTTTGAGGGGTTCGTATTCTCCTTCCACAGGGTTTTTAGTAAGATGATCTGCCAGTGTCTGTCCCTTGAGTGCTTTCTGAGTTACATAGACCATGTCGAATTCACTCAACAGGATTTTCCATTTAGCCATCTTGCCAATGGGCATAGGTTTTTGAAAGATATACTTGAAAGGATCTATTCTCGATATGAGGTATGTTGTATAGGCACAAAAGTAATGCCTCGGCTTCTGAGCTATCCAGGTTAACACGCAGCAGGTACATTCCAGCCAAGAGTACCATGCCTCATAGGGTGTAAACTTCCTACTCGGGTAGTAAATGGCCTGTTCTTTTCTCCCTGTCTCGTCGTGCTGCCCCAGAATGCAGCCGAAAGAACCATCTAATACTGCAAGGTAGAGTAGCAATGGTCTACTTGGCTTTTGAGGGACCAAGACTGGTGGTGTTGATAAGTACTCCTTGATCTTGTCAAAAGCCTTCTGATAATCTTTGGTGGTGGTAGATCTTGGATGGCTTTGACTTTTGATGGATCTAATTCTATCCCTCAGCGGCTGACAATGAATCCCAACAACTTTCCGGCAGGAGCCGCGAATGCACATTTTGCGGGGTTTAACTTCAGGTTGTACTTTCACAGTCTATCGAAGAATTTCCTCAAGTCTGCTATATGATTCATGGACTTCTTGGATTTAATGATGACATTGTCCACAGACACCTCAATATCTCTATGTATCATGTCATGAAAGATAGTGGTCATGGCCCTTATGTAGGTGGCCCTAATGTTCTTTAGGCTGAACGACATCATCTTGTAACGATATACCCCCCATGGTGTAATGAAAGTGGTATTCTCAGCGTCTTCCTCGTCCATCGATATTTGATAGTAACCGGCGAAACAATCTACGAAGGACTAAAGTTCATGTCTAGAACAACTGTCGATTAAGATGTGTATGTTTGGGAGTGGGAAATCATCCTTTGGGCTGGCTCTGTTGAGATCCCGATAATCATCACAGATTCTAACCTTCCTATCCTTCTTCGGTACTTTCACGATTTTGGCTAACCAGGTTGGGTATTCCACTACCCTGAGAACCTTGGCCTTAATTTGCTTAATAACTTCCTCTTTGATTTTCAGACTCATATCAGGCTTGAATTTCCCGAGTTTCCGCTTCACTAGTGCACACATTGGGTTTGTGGGAAACTTGTGAGCCACAATAGATGTACTTAATCCATTCATGTCGTCGTACGACCATACGAAGACATCCTCGTATTCCTTCAGGAACCGAGTATACTCCTCTTTCTCTGACGACGACAAATAAATGTTGATGCAGGTCTCCTTGACAGTTTCGGAATCTCCTAAGTTGATTATTTTAGTCTCGTCCAGGTTGGACTTAGTCTTGTTCTCAAAGTCCTCCACTTCTTGTCCAGGTATGACATCCTCTTCTTTTGAATCACTATCCTTTTGTTGTTTCCTCATTACATCTCACAGTTGGCAGTTCATCGAGATAGGAAATATTAATAGATAAAGATATGAGAGAGAAAGGTAATGGTAATCATTAATTCATTGAAAGTGTCAAACAAATGTTTTTTATAATAATTAAAACAACGTTTTGGAATACTGAAAACATTATTTTAAACAAAATGCAGAAAGGGAAATCATCATTCAGAAAAAAATAAAATAATATTGTTCAACCTTGCTACCCCGGGACTCGTCGGGCCCTGGATGGTATGACAGTCCAATTCTTGAGAAATGGTCCTTATTCCACAACTGTGATGGTAGGGCCTTACTCCTCCTCCTCCTCAAAAATTACACAACAATCCATGTCATCATCTTCCAGGAACAGGTTCCTCTATGCGGCCAATGTTTCTTCTTCCTCTGATCCCCATATGATATTGTCTTGCTGGAAGGTCTGATTCAGGTGCGGTATAGGCTGATCAAGCGGATAGTAAGGACCACGCCATGATGGTGACCAGTCTTTAAACTCTTGCCAGGTGTATTGATATCCTAGTCCAAAAGTGGTACCATTGTACTTTAGCTGTATTGGTTTTGAGATACCCTGAAGATTTTTGCCAAGACCCTTGTCGGGTTCATATCCTCTCCATGATAGTATACTTTCTATCTTGCTACTCCACTATTTATCTTTCTCGATCGCGTTGACCCTCTCAATGTGATGATATGTCTCTCCACCTAGCTTTCTTATATTTTCAACCACCGTGGATGGTCTGACGGGTGTAAATAGGGTTGCTCCCGTCTCCATGGATAATCACCTTTTGGTGGTTCCATTCGAACTTCACTTCCTGATGAAAAGTTGACGCTACATCCCCAGCGGCATATATCTAGGGTCGTCCCAACAACAAGTTGTATGATGCAGATATATCCAGCACATGGAACTCGACATCAAACCATGTAGGCCCCATCTGTAGACAAAGATTGATCTCTCCAATGGCTGCTCTATGAGACCCGTCAAATGACTTCACATTCATAGTCCCTTCTCATATTTCATAAAGGCCTTTGCCCAACCTCTTCAGTGTTGTCAATGGGAAAATATTGAGACTGGATCCCCCATCTATCAGAATTCTAGCAATAAAATTGTCCTCACATTGCACGGTAATGTGCAGTGACCTGTTATGATTCAAACCCTCGGGTGGCAGCTCGTCCTCGTGGAAGGTGATTTTATGACTTTCCAGCACCCGCCCCACCATATTGGCCATTTCCCCGCTAGTCATGTTGTTAGGTACGTATGCCTCACTTAACACCTTTAAGAGAGCATTTATGTGCACTTCTGAATTTTGAAGAAGTGACATGATAGATATCTGAGCAGGAGTCTTGTTCAAATGATCGGTGACTGAGTACTCCCTTGCTTGCACTTTGCTCCAAAGGTCATCCGGGCCTGTTTCAACAATGGGTGGTCTGTTAGAAGCCTGCTTACTGGATTATCCCAAATGCTCTAGTGTATAGGCTCTTCCTATTCTGTTCATTCCTTGCGCAATGCCAGATTCTTCTATTTTGATCTTTCCTCTTCTTCTAGCTTCGACCACATAATCCTAGGGTACAACCTTGGTGTCGAAAGGTGGTGTGGTTGACACTGTTATTGTGAAAGGTGTGGCTACTTCCACTTTGAATGGAAGCTGCGGGGGGTGCAATCTCAATTTCAAATGGAACTGATGCAGCTACCTCAACCTCCACTGGCAGTTGTATTTATACTATAATAGGATTTAGCGTGACTGCGGGTTTCTTAGGATTGTCACCCTCATTGATACCTTCACTCCTATGATCTGGAGGGGGTTATGGTGGACGTTGGGTGTAGCTTCTTTAGCCTGAATGACCTTATTATCAATCAAGGTCTGGATCTTATCCTTCAGTGTTCGACACTCGTCAATGGTGTGCCCTTTCATGCCAGAATGATATGCACAAGTCTTATTTGAGTTGACCCATTTGGATGAATTCTCCACGGTCGCACTAGGGATAGGAGGGACGTAACCAACAGCCTTCAAACTTTTGTACAACTGGTCAATGGGTTCGGCAATGGCAGTGTATTATTTAGGTGGTCTACGGTCAAAGTTAGGACGAGGTCTTGGGTAGTTTGGACGAGTTGGAGGTGACCGAAAGTGAGAGGGTTGGGAATTATATGTGTGATAAGCAGTGGCTAGTTGGGAATATCTGAGAGGTGATGGTTGATATGTGGGTGGAGGTTCTTGGTATTTAAGTGGGGAGGTTTTATATACAAGTAGAGTTTTGGGTCCTTGGGCGACCATCACTGTTCCCCCATCTTTCTTCTTCGATATACCCCCTGACTGCAGTGCTTTGATATTCCCTCTTCAATCCTTTCTCCGAGTTTGATGGTATCAGAGAACTTGTTGTTTTCAATAACCATCAATCTTTAATAGTACTACGGATAATGTGCTCTGACGAAGAACTTGTTCGTCTGCTCCTCCTCCAATGTCGGCTTAACTTTAGCTGCTTCTGACCTCCAACGAGTGGCATACTCGCGGAAGGTCTCGGTGGGCTTATTCTTTATGTTCTGAATGTAGAAGACATCCGGCGCATTCTCTGTGTTAATCCTGAATCTATCCATGAAGTCAGACGCCATACTCACCCAGTTGGCCCACTTCTTAGGATCCTGGCTGATGTACCAGGATAAAGCATCTCCTATAAGACTCCTCATGAAAAGCTTCATACGGATCCTTTCATCCTTTCCGACCCCTACAAGTTTGTCACAATAAGTCCTCAGATGAACCCTTGGATCACCTGTTCCGTCAAATATTTCGAACTTGGGAGGGTTGTAATTATCTGGCAGTTCTACATCTGGCTGTATGCATAGGTCTTCATAGTTCAAACCTTCTATCCCTTTGCCTCCTTCGACGCCTTGAACCCGACTTGTCAACTTCTTGATCTCTTCAGCCAAGTTCTTAATGAGCAGGTCCTTCTCAGCAGATTTCGGTGCATAGGATATGGGTTGAGTGGAGTGAGGTAGGGTCTCCACATATATAGGAATATTTTGGTGACCGGGAGTTTGGGTATAATGGTGATCATTGGTGGAATTCTGGGGTTCAGGAATGACTGGTGGAGTATTTTTGTGGAGTATGGTAGGTGTTTTACTGGTATTGTGGAGGAATAGTTTGATTCTGTGGTGGGGTTGTGTAATTGTAAGGTGCGGGAGGATTTTGTAAGCGCTTGTTGGGTGTGTTCTGAGGTGGTGCAGGGCTCTTAGTGTTTGAATGGTTGACATCTGGGATATTGAGTGTGAGGGATAGATTTTCTAAGCTCCGGACCTGCTCGAGCTCACCCTGGAGTTCTAGTATTTTCTGCTTAATTCGTGATACCACATCATTCGGGGCCTGAGTACCTCGGCCATTAGAAGCTTCTGCTTGTTCAACATGTGCATTTTTGTCCTTTCTGGTGCCGTTCAAATCATCCATCTTTTCTTTCCCTTTACCTTTTGGTGGACTTGGAGGAGGAGAAGGCGGAGGGCCCCTGGATCTAGTTTGATAAGCTGATGATGCCAGTATGCACAAACCAACCTTTGGGGAATGGGAATAATCAAAGAAAGAAAGAAAGAAAAACAAAAGGTAGCCAAGTCAGTAAAAGTTCTGAAAAGAATATTTGCAATATTTAAACACATATTGCGGAATGTAAATTAGCGTCCTATTTTGGGAGCCTCGTTGTGCCCGAGGTAGGCCTAGCGACAAGTTGTTTTGGAGAACATAGATTCCAATAAATTCCTCATTTCATTAATATAAAAAACAGACGAATCCCAAAATGACACTAAGATAATAAAAGATAAGTCACTACTGGCACTTGACCTTATTACATTTGGAGAAGCAAATAAATCTAATCTACTTGGTCCTTTAAAGACCTTCCCCAGGCTTGATCTTCTTGGCTTTGTCAATCAGGTTCCCCAGGTCGTGCCTGCCCAACAGTAGGTATACTCTCGCTAGATGTCCTCCTTCGCTTACCTCAGCATTCTGGCAGCCGACGACTCTTTTCCTCGTCCTCCCCTCCATCTCCATCAGACCTTGCTCCAGATACTCAACCCTTTCATTGGAGGTGCATTCCCTTCCATTCCTTGATTAATCTCTTGTATATCTCGTGTATCTCCTGAAATTCTGCCTCGGAGTCACGAACCCTCTTGCGCAACTTGTTATATTTTACTTAGGTTTCTCCATCTTCGTCTATGACCCTGTTTCTTAGACCAATTCCTAGGTCAACTTTCCCAACTAAGTTGTCCTCCAACCATGCCGGGTAAAAGGGTGCATGTCCCGCATGATACCTGTCCAGCTCGATGGTGTTCTTCTCCACAATAATCTTTGAGTGCCACATATGCTGATCTTGACACTTGTAAGGGATGTCGTCATCCTGAAAATCTGCCCGGAAATGACTTATCTTCGTGACCCGCGGTATGATCTGCTTCCTGCCGGCCTGCCAGATAACCCTGATGGGAACATAAGGGTATATTCCCCTAAACGCGATCAACACTAAGTGAGGAGCGTCCCTTGACCTGATGATGAACTCGTCAATAGGGAACCATTCAAACATCCACTGAACCTGATCCTCAGTCAAATTATCGAAGAACTCCACCCATTCCTTAGCACTCTCTGGTTGAGCAAACCTGTCCATAATATAAGTCATCTGTTTGGGGTGATGGAAGGCAATACGGTCATTCCACGCCCTTCATGAAAACTCCTGGCGATATTGACCCTTTTGGAAATGCTCCATTAACCACAACTGCAGCAGAAAATTGCAGCCCTCGAAATGTTTGGACCCTTTTTGGCAGTGGTCCAAGACCCGATAGATATCAGCTGTAATCATAGGGACTATGGTGTATGTCCGTCCCTCGATTCCTTCCATTAGAGTCTTGGTGACCATAGCCAGTCTAGTGTGAATTATTTCCCTTTTAGTTGGGAACACTATCATACCCAAGAAGCAAACAATGAAGACGAAAACTCTGCGGTGAATATGACCCAAGGAAGTGATGGAAAAATCATCATGAAAAGCACGGTAGGACTTGCTATGACCGTATCTTTCATACAAGTAGTCAAATGGTATATAAGATTTCTTTAAGCACTCCAAATCAGCGTTCTTTTTCAGACCCATCATTTTTAGAAACCCCCTACCAGTGCGATTTTTCGATACCAATAGCCCAGGGATGTCCAAGGTAGCCTAGAAAATCCCCCGATTTCTTCTAGGAGTGGGGTCATTTCTATATCCCTGACGCAAATCACTGATCTTTCACGATCCCATAACATGGTTGCAGCTTCGATCAACATGTTATTTGGTTGGATGTCTAACGGAGAAGGCAAATTCCCCACGACCTTCTTCACATGTTTATTGTCACTTGAGGAGAGATCTTCCTACCAATCTAGTAGTAGTGGTGGTATATTACGGACCATGCCAAACTTGGGGACCTCGTGCCTCATTTTCTGCAAAACAAATAAGGTTAGACCCTTTCCTGCTCCAGATTCGACTATTTATATATCCATGATTAGCATATTGGCATTTAGTTCTCGAAAATTAATGCTCAAAATGTGGTTGCGTCCGTAGAGATTATGGAAACCCCGGTGGATTTTTGGATAAGGTTTTTCTTAAAGGGCTATTATGTGGACGAGGTATTAACCTGGCTAGGTTTGAACATGATGCATGTACAGTTATAACTAGAGTAAGGTTGCTATGAGGTCTAGACTGGTACCCTCAAGCGGATAACTTTAGGGGGAAAGGCACGGAACCGTCGATTGCATCGCTGATCGACTAGTTTTACCGCAAATAAGCCTTTTCGAATTTAAAGAATGATATATAGGAAGAGCACAACCACTCATCAAGCGTTGCTATAGGATTGAGTATGCACGAGTAGAATATGATGTTGAGCATGATTTATGCAGCAGTAAATAGCATGTTGTCACGTATTTACACGTTAGGAAAATAATAAATGCGGTATTTAATAATTGAAAGACATTTAAGAAAGGAAAACAAAGAAATAAGTCAGTTTCTGCAGTAAAGGAAATCATAAATACTCAAAACGGGCAATTAAATTCACATAAGGGGAAAGTGAAAGGGTGTGCATATATTAACAAAAAAGGAAGCATGCTTAAGACTGACTTACAAAAATAAGTTAGTTATGGTAAAAGCCTAAGGTCCCCAGCAGAGTCACCATGCTGTCGCGTCCCCCTTTTTTCCCCGCGGAGTCGGGGTTTCGACATTTTGGGACAACTCATTTTCCTTTTGGGAAAGAGGGTATAGAAGTTGAAGAGTCACCACCTAACGGATTTAAGGTGAGTAAGGGAACCTAATGCAAACAACTCATATAAACCGATTTACGTTACCAGAGATTAGGTGAGGGCTTGAAATTACCTCGAGGGGAAGGTGTTAGGCACCCCTCGAGGTCCACAACGGTGGGTCCCGGCCAAACTCATTTTTTGAATTAGTCATTAAGCAAATAAAATAATTTAAACACATAGATGTTATTAAAAAACAAGAATAAGGGAGTTCCTAGCTTTATTAGCCTATAGGATCACATTTGTGCAATACCCGGTAAACCTTCCTCAACTAGAGGGGTTACGTGTGGCATTAGCGTACAAGTCATCATATTCTTTACTACCCAATTACCCTCCCCTTAGTGGTTATAAGAGGTTTTAATTAGACGAACTCTATGCATGCATTACCCGTCCATTCCTTATGGCCCTGGAGGTGTTTAGGACCTCTAATTTATGGCAGTTTGAGACTCTCCTGAGGTGCTTAAAGGAGAAAATCTAAGCGACAACAAAGAACATATAGGACTGTCAAGTAATGAACAATTAAGGGGGATCATGTTTACCTCCACAAAAATCAGATAATTAGCACATCTCAAACAACAAAATTTCAGATGTTTCAGAAAAGTCCTAGAACAGGATATCTAGGTGAGCATGACAAGTAGAGAATATGCAGTATTGTGTTAAAGCGAAGTGATAGAAACCTAATCCGTTTGCCTACTGATTTTAGGACCTGCTGAATCTGGGCAGTTCACAAATAATTAAACAAAGCACAGTTTTACCATTCGCCAGATTTCAATTGCCCTATAGGCTTGGCTAGGCGTGGATTCGAGATGTCCTATAAACATGATATCTAAATGTTAATCGGAATTTTAAATAGTAACAAGCGATTTTAGACAGGCAATTTGAGTTCATGATATCCTATAGGCATGTTGTCTAGGTGCTGAACATTACCGAACTTGTTTTATACATTTATCTCTATAAGCATGATATCTAGGTGTTGGGACTACCTTTTATACTATCTAGACATAGGCGTAGTATTCAGGCGAGTGCAATAAAAGTCCTAAAACATGTTTTCTAATGCATAAAGAAGAACTTTATGAACATGATTATTAGGCAGAAGTAATAACAACCTAGTAGCAGGATTTCTAAGCAGGCATGATGTCTGCATCATTTTTCTAGAAAAGCATAAATTTTAGAACAAACGACATGATGCCTATGAACATGTTTTCTAATGAACAGATGACCCTAAAAGCATGATTTCTTATGCAAGAAAACAATCACAATAATCCTAAGAGCATGATTTCTACCCAATTGCCCCCACAAAATACATATGAAAGTCCCTCATATTTTACTAATATCCCCAATATCTGTTCACAAGGATCATTATTATAGACCATTACATAAATAGAAGCTATGCTATAAGGAGTCTGGATAGGCCCAAAGTGAACCTGGAAATATCAGGCCTTCAAACAGTTGAAGGTGCCATAGTCTCGTAATATCCAATAGGGGTATCCTGGTGTTTTAAAGCTCCCAAGGGCCTCAGGGACCCCGAGCAATACTTACACCAAGGTCCTTTAAGGAAAACAGTTTTTGTGCAGTGTGGAAGAGCCAGCCCCAGTGTGTCAGAGTTCGGAGGAATCTCATGGATTCATAGGCAGTACACACACTGGAGGGGCAGAACTTAAGTAATCTAAGGGTAGAAGTGGGAGTGCTTGGCATACTGAAAACAGTTGTGGGAAAACAGTCCAGAAGTAAAACAGTTCAGAAGTGAGAGTAGTTTAGAAGTAAATACACTTTAGGAGTGAAAATAGTTTAGAAGTGAAAACACTTTAGGAGTGAACAACAACAAATAGAAACACAGCCACAAGGTTTCAAACAAAGCTTCATATTGCCCAGATTCAACTCAGTTTATTAGTTAACCTTAGGTGAGCATATAACATCCTGAGAACAAACAATTACACAAAAAGGAAGCAGGAATTGGGAACACAAGAATCCTGAATCAAGAGCACATAGAAACAGGGTGTTAGGGAAGTATGCTAGTCCGGAGCATAGAGCAGGCATAAGGTAGCTAACAATTCACTAGCACATACTGATTTAGGGCTTAGACAGCAATCACTCAGGTTTAACAGTCATACATAAATATAGACGTAAGCATACTGACTCAAAGCAATGGACAGGGAAACATAGAAGTTTAATGTAAAAGATGTCATGCTAATCAGTTCATGGAGGGGACAGAATTGATCACACCAATTGAGGTTAATGGAAAAGTGAGAGTCTTAGACATCAAAGTAAACATGCTGGCTTAAAGCAACAGACAGGTAATGTTGATTAAACTTAAACAAAAGGTAAACATGCTGTTTAGGGTGACAAACAAGAAAGAATGAAACTTAAACATGCTAATAAAAGTAATAAACATGAAAGAATATAGAATTAAGTATATAAGTAATTAGACTAGAGACATGGACTTAACGGAAATAGAGAAACAGAGAAACATACAGGTTCAGACTTCATAATGACATTAGGAATAGGAATATACCAGTTAAAGGAAAGCAAATAGGAGATCAAAGGTATGTAGGATTCAACAGTCTAGCCTTGGCTTTCAGCCGGTTAGACAAGCAATGAGCACAAGTAGTAGAGAGATGAGAGCAAAGTATGTGTGTGAGTGTGTATTTTCTGTGAACTCTTATTTTGTGTGTTTGAGAGGTAAAAAAAGAGTGTATATATAGCACTTAGGGCGCAGGACAAATAAGGTAACCAGAATCAGAAGTCAATCAATTAAGGACAATCAAATAAACACAGAATCAATTCATATGAGGGAGTCCGAAATGGACCCCTTAATTAGAGGTAATCACTTAACGGTCATAACAAAGGGGAGGGGGGTTAATTAAGGCAAGGAATGCAAATTATACCAAATAGGGAGTTAGTAAAAATCCCAAAATCATACAGACGACTAATTAAGGCAAGGATGACAAATTAAGGTCATAAATAAGGAAACAAATAAAATCTATGCACACAAATTTTAACAGAGCAAAATAATAGGAAATAATCAGTAAAAATATCCAAAGAATACCGATTTTGGGGAAGAATTACTCTGATTCTTTACATAGAAATCAACTAAGTAAAAAACTCTCAAAAATACAGAATTCAACAAGAAAAGTGGGTTCGAAGCATTAACAGGGATTAATTAGGGAAAAATTCCTTTAATAGGGAAAACATTGAAGTCAAAAAATAGAGTAAACTAATACGACTGGTATCACAGAAATAACAAAACATCGAAACAAAGCTGAAGAAATTAGTATATCACACAGAATCGACTAGGGTTCGAACATTCATGTGAAAAGTAGTCAAGATGATGAAGGAACAATTAATTAAACACTGAGAAGTTTAGAAAAATCTCTGATATACAGTTTGAGATGAACCCTAGTTTAGAAAGAGTGAATAAAAATCAAATAGCTAATTAAAACAAGAGATTTTTAATGGAGAACACTGAATAGTACTCGACTCACCCCAGATATATAAAGATCTAAGAAGAATCGGCAGTAATGAACTAGGGCTTTCAGAATAATAGTATAGATGAAGAAAATCAGTCAAAAGACCCATGGATTCGTAATAAAACAAGGAGAAATCCCTTACTTACAAATGAAAATGGCCTGAGACAGGCCGGTGAGCAAGTTTCGAACCAGAACCAGTTGGATTTCCTTGAGATCCTCTCAAGGACTCATGAAATCGAAGAGCCATGGCATATAAGAGACAAGGGCTGGTCGGAGAAGACATAGAAGCACCATAGGAAGGAGGTTTACGCCGGTGACGTCGATTATGGTTAGGGTTAGGTTGAAAGAGAGTTAAGAGGTTAGGGGAGACGGTTGGGGGGGGGGGGGAGCATGAGAAGGGTTAGGGGTTAGGTTAGGAGTTAATTAAGGTAAGGGTGGATATGGACCGTTGATCTAAAAGATCAACAATCACGATTGAAGAGAGGTTATTTGGTCGGTTAGGCAGATTGGGCCTAAAAGGATTTGGCCTGGCTTTTTGGGTTAATATCAAAGGGGTTTTGGGCTGCTAAAAAGGGTTAGGTATGAAATAAAAGGGTTATTTGTTAAATACTCACATAATTGATAAAAAAATATTTAATAAAATAATTAATAGACTATAAAAATAAGTTTCATGCATAGAAATGTTCTAAAATAATTACTCAATATTTTAAAAATACAATGAGCTATTTTCTGGTAAAATAATGTAATAATGCATGCATGGGCTATAATATCAAACTTATTGCAATTGTAATCCAAAAAATGAATATGGCTATTTGTGCAATAATTTAAGCCTAATATAAATATAAATAGCAAAATTAAACCATGAAATGTTATAGAGTCATTTGTGGTGCAATTTGTAATTATTTATATGAGTAAAATACTGAGATTAATTAATTTTAAAAATGTACAAATTATGAAAAAATATCAATTGATGCTAATGCATAGTTTTGAAGGTATATATTTAAAAAATATTATAGTGGAAAATTGAGTATCAACAAGCTTTTGGTTTATCTTTTGTGAAACATTTGAAGTATTTTTAAAATCGGCTTATCTAGTACCATCGATAGGCGCCATCACGACAGGTTAGGATTTTGGGTCGTAACAAGTTGGTATCAAAGCCTAGGTTACATAGGTCTCACGAGTCATGAGCAGGTGTAGTAGAGTCTTGTGGATCAGTACAGAGACGACTGTAATTATCTTTGAGAGGTCGTCGAACCCTTTGGAAATTTCACATTCTTGAGTTCTTGTTGTGTGAATCTTTTTATTCTGGTAACTAAAATTTTGTTGTTCTAATTCTCTCATAGATGATGAGGACACGTACTACGGGGCAGGATAGACAGCCACCAGTACCACCAGTCAGGGCCTCGAGAGGTCGAGGTTGCGGATAGAGGTCGCGGTAGGGGAAGAGGTGCAGCTCGCACAGTAGTTGGGGAAGCACCTGCAAATCCACCAGTTGCCCCTGTTTAGGAGCAGGCCATAGTTGTGGATGATCCTATGGGACCAGCTCAGGCGCCACCTGTGCAATTGTGATTTCAGGCCTTCAGGAGGACTTTGCTTAGATTCTGACCGTGTGCACCAGTCTTGCTTAGGTGGCCTCTATTCCGGCTGTAGCAGCCACTTCTCAGGCCAAGGGAGGTGCTCAGAATCCCGCCGCCCGCACACCAGAGCAGGTGGTACAGGGACTCCAGACACCGGGGACACCACCAGCCTAGCCGGTTGCATCTGCTCAAGACTCTATGGTTCCTGTTATGCCCAATGATGAGCAACGTAAATTGGAGAGGTTTGGGAGACTCCAGCCTCCATCTTTCAGTGGTACAGAGGGAGAGGATGCACGGGGCTTCTTTGATAGGTGTCAGAGGATACTCCGCACAGCAGGTATTCTAGATAGCAGTGGGGTCGCGTTAACTACTTTTGAGTTCTTTGGGGATGACTTTAATTGGTGGAAGGCTTACGAGAGGTGTAAGACGGTCGATGCAGCATCCCTTACCTGGAAACAATTCTCCCTTCTCTTCTTGGAGAAGTTTGTGCCTCAATCCTGCAGAGAAGAGCTGCGCAGGCAGATCGAGCAGCTTCATCAGGATGATATGTCCGTGATTCAATATGAGATGATATTTTATGAGTTGGTCCGTGATGTTGTCTGGTTGGTTCCAATAGACAGAGAGAGGATTAGGAGGTTCATAGATGGCCTCGCTTTTCAGCTGAGATTGCTTATGACTAGAGAGAGAGTGTCTGGTGCTACCTTTGATGAGGTCGTTGACATTACTCATCATATTGATATGGTTCGTAGCCAAGAGCGGGTTGATAGGGAGGCCAAGAGCCTCGTGATCAGGGTGGATTTAGCGGTGTTCCTTCTGGGGGTCAGTTCCATCACGGTAGGGGCCGTTCTTTCACGCATGCCCATACGGCTCGCTCAGTTCACCGTGATGCATCATCTATCCATGGTTCACAGAGTTATCTGTAGGGCCAGTCTTCATCTAGTGCAGTACTAGCGCAGGGTTTTCATCCTACCTCGTCAACTCAGGTGTCTACGGGTAGTTCCTCAGGGTATCAGGAGCAGTAGTTCCATCAGAGGAGGGGTTGTTTAGAGTGCAGAGATTTTGGTCACATTAAGAGAGATTGCCCTAGATTGTTGAGTGGGACTCCACAGTAGAGTACTCGACCGATGGCACCAGCAGCAGCAGCTCCACCACCCGCCCAGCCAGCTCGGGGTGGGGCTCAATTAACTAGGGTAACCCTAGAGGGGAAGGCTGATCAGGGGCTGGCCAGGCCCGTTTCTATGCTCTCCCTGCCAGACCAGATGCCATTGCTTCGGATGTTGTGATCACATGTATTTTCTCAGTTTTCCACAGAGATGCCTCTATATTATTTGACCCTTGTTCCACTTATTCATATATGTACTCGTATTTCGCTCATTATCTGGATATGCCCCGTGAGTCTCTTATTTTATTTGTTCATGTATTTACTGTGGTAGGGGATACTATTATTGTGGATAGTGTATATCGGTCATGTGTGGTGACTATTAGGAGTATGGAGACTAGAGTAGATATCTTGCTGCTAGTATGGTCGATTTTGACGTGATATTGGGCATGGATTGGTTGTCTCCATGTCATGATGTTCTATATTGTCACGCTAAGATCATGACATTGGCGATGCAGGGGTTGAGAGGAGCGGCTGTATAGACTATGTTCCCAATAGAGTGATTTCAACTTGAAGGCTCGGCAGATGGTTGAGAAGGGTTGTCTATCTTAATTGGCCTTTCTAAGGGATGTTAGTGCAGAGACCCCTACTGTTGATTCTGTTCCGATGGTGCGAGATTTTTCGGATGTGTTTCCTGCAGACCTGCCGGGCATGTCGCTCGATAGGGATATTGACTTCAGTAATTATTTGATGCTGGGAACTCAGCCCATTTCTATCCCACCGTATCATATGGCACCAGCGGAGTTGAAGGAATTGAAGGAACATCTTCAGGAACTCCTCGATAAGGGGTTTATTTGGCCTAGCGTGTCACCTTGGGGTGCACCAGTTCTATTCGTGAAGAAAAAGGATGGTACTATGAGAATGTGCATATATTACAGGCAGTTGAAGAAGATCACAATCAAACAAGTATCCTTTTCCGTGTATTGATGATTTATTTGACCAGCTTCAGTGAGCGATGGTGTTCTCCAAGATTGATTTTAGGTTAGGGTATCAGCAGTTGAAAATTTGGGACTCGGATACTCTTAAGACAACTTTCAGAACCCGATATGACCATTATGAGTTCCTCGTAATGTCTTTTGGGCTGACCAACGCCCCAACAGCGTCATGCATCTGATGAACAGTGTGTTTCATTATTGTATTCATTGATGATATCATGGTGTACTCTCGTATTCAAGAGGAGCATTCCTAGCATCTGAGGATCATTTTGTATCGGTTTAGGGAGGATAATATTTATGCAAAGTTCTCCAAGTGTGAGTTTTGGCTCAGTTCAGTGGCATTGTTGGGGCACGTGGTGTCCAGTGAGGGTATTCAGGTGGATCCGAAGAAGATAAACGCAGTTCATAGTTGGCCCAAGCCGTTCTCAACCACGGAGATTCGGAGTTTTCTTAGTTTGACTGGTTATTACTGTTGTTTTGTAGAGGTCTTCTCATCTATTGCATCGCCCTTGACCAAATTGACCCAAAAAGGTGCTCCTTTCAAGTGGTCGAATGAGTGCGAGGAGAGCTTTTAGAAGCTCAAAATAGCTTTGACCAAGACTCCACTTCTAGTTCTACCATAAGCTTCTGGTTCTTATACAGTGTATTGTGATGCTTCTCATATCGGAATTGGGTGTGTTCTGATGCAGGAGGGTAAAGTAATTACTTATGCTTCGTGCCAGTTGAAGCCCCATGAAAAAGAACTATCATGTCCACGACCTTGAGTTAGCAGCTATTGTTCATGCCTTGAAGATTTGGCGGTACTATTTGTACGGGGTCCGTTGTGGGATTTACACTCATCACCATAGCTCGCAGCATCTATTCTAACAGAAGGATCTTAACTTGCGTTGGCGGAGGTGGTTAGAGCTTCTTAAGGACTATGATATCACCATTTTGTACCATCTCGGGAAGGCCAATATGGTGACTGATTCCTTGAGTCATAGGGCGGAGAGTTTGGGGAGCTTAGCATATCTTCCAGCAGTAGAGAGGCCATTGGCACAAAAGCCCCTTAGTGCCCCGGTACAGGAGTGGGGGACATTGGATGTTCAGGCCTTAGCCAGCCAGTTTGTTAGATTAAATGTTTTTGAGTCGAGTCGAGTATTTGCTTGTGTGGTCTTTTGGTCTTCTCTTTATGATCCTATCAGGGAGCGTTATTATGATGACCCCCACCTACTTGTCCTTAAGGACACAGTCTAGCACGATGATGCTAAGGAGGTCACTATTGGGGATGATGGTGCATTGAGGATGCAGGGCAGGCTATGTGTACCCAATGTGGATAGTTTGCGTGAGTTGGTTCTCTAGAAGGCTCACAGATTGCTTTCTATTCACTATGATGACCCCCACCTACTTGTCCTTAAGGACACGGTCATGTACGATGATGCTAAGGAGGTCGCTATTGGGGATGATGGTGCATTGAGGATGCAGGGCAGGCTATGTGTGCTCAATGTATATGGTCTGCGTGAGTTGATTCTATAGGAGGCTCACAGTTCGCGGTATTCTATTCACCCGGGTGCCACGAAGATGTCCCAGGACTTGAGATAGCACTACTGGTGGATGAGGATGAAGAATAACATAGTGGAGTATGTAGCTTGGTGTCTAAACTACCAGCAGGTGAAGTATGAACATCAGCAACCAGGTGGCATGCTTCAGAAGTTAGAGATTTCGCAGTGGAAATGAAAGCGGATCACTTTGGATTTCATTGTTGCCTCTAGCTAGTTTGCTTACAACAACAGTTATCAGTCGAGCATCCAGATGGAACCGTATGAGGCTCTGTATGGTAGGCGGTGTAGGTCTCTAGTAGGTTGGTTCGAGCAAGGCGAGGCTAGATTATTGGGTACAGACCTGGTTCAGAATGATCTGGAGAAGGTTAAGGTGATTCAGGATAGACTACATACAGCCTAGTCCGGGAAGAAGAATTATGCGGACCGGAAGGTTCGCGATGTTGTATTCATGGATGGAGAGTGGGTCTTACGCTGGGTATCGCCTATGAAGGGCGTTATAAGGTTCGGGAAGAAGGGCAAGCTGAGCCAAAGGTTCATCAGTCCCTTTGAGGTGTTGCGGCGAGTTGTGGAGGTTTCTTATGAGCTTGCATACCTCCCAATCTAGCAGGAGTTCATCCGGTGTTTCGTGTTTCGATGCTCCGGAAGTATCACGGTGATCCGTCTCATGTGTTGGATTTCAGCTCAGTCCAGTTGGACAAGGATGTATCTTATGTTGAGGAGTTAGTGGCAATTATGGACAGGCAGGTTCGAAAGTTGAGGTCAAAGAATATTGCTTCTGTGAAGGTTCAGTGGAGGGGTCAACCGGTCGAGGAGGTGACTTGGGAGACCAACCATGATATGTGACACAATTATCCTCATATTTTCATCACTTTAGGTATGTCTCTATACTCGTTCGAGGACGACGATTTATTTAAGAGGGGGAGTATGTAACGACCCGTCCGGTTGTTTCTAGAGTTGTAGCCCTGTTCCCCCATTTTCTGCTTCTTTTGTGTTCTACAATTGTTATATGATTTACCGGGTTGGTTGGTGCAGGTCCGGAGTGATGTTAGAGTGAATTGAGACACTTAGTCTCTTAATTGGAAGCTTAAGTTGGAAGAGTCGACTTAGACCTCAGATTTGAAGTTTGATGGTTTTGTTAGCTCCCTTAGATGATTTTGGACTTAGGAGTTAATCCTGAATGTGATTTGGAAGTCTGTAGTAGGATTAGACTTGAATTGGCGAAAGTTTGAATTTTGGAAAATTTGACTGAGAGTGAAAATTTTGATATCGGGGTCGGATTGGATTTTCGGAAATTGGAGCAGGTTTGTGTGTCATTTATGACCTGTGTATAAAATTTGAGGTAAATCGGACGTGGTTTGATAAGTTTCGGTGTCGTTTGTAAAATTTAGAAGTTTCGAAGTTCATTAGGCTTGAATCCGTGGGTAATTCGTATTTTTGAGTTTGTTCGAGGTATTTGAGTATTCAACTAAGTTCATATTAGGTTATAAGACTTGTTGGCATGTTTGGTTGAAGAACCGGGGACCTCAGATTGATTTTGGGTGGCTAACAGACCAAGTTTTTGAGTTGGAAGACTACTGAAGTTCGGACTCAGCTGGTGTAATCGCACCTGCAAAAGTTTCACTGTAGTTGCGATGCCGCAGGTGCGGCAGGATGGGTGCAGATGCGGATCTGAGCTAGCTCGATGAAAACCGCAGGTGCGATAGGGAATGCACATCTGCGAGCTCGCAGATGCGAGAGGGCTCCGCATATGCGAGTTATTGGGGCAAGGCAATTTCCGCAGAAGCGGATCAGGGGCCGTAGAAGCGCGTTCGCAGGTGCGAGACCTGGAGCGCATTTGCGAGACCTGTGTTTTTAGTGGTTTCTGTAGATGCGGGTATTTTTGGGCAGGAGCGGTTCCACAGGTGCAGAAATAAGGCCACGGGTGCGAAAGGCCTGGGCAGAACATATAAATACGGGACTTCGAAATTTTTCACTATTTTCACCATTTTGAACTCGGATTTTTGAGGATTTTGAGAGGGATTTTGAAGTGATTGTCACACCTCCTTATTCCTCAGGAGATATGGAATTTTTCCAATTAAAGTGACATTATTAGAAATGATATTATTTATTTAATTTCAGAGTCACCACTTGGAATAATTATGGTGTCCCAAGTCAACGGTTTATGTTTAATCCCAAATCGAGGAAATTGACTCTTATTTATGGTCTGCGAACATAGAAGATCGGGTAAGGAATCCTGTTACCCTGGGAGAAGGTGTGAGGCACTCCTGAGTTCTGTGATTTTAGCACGGTCGCTCAACTTTTTAATAATTAGCCTAATTATCTGATTAATCACATATTGTGCATTTTAAACTTTTGAACCGCTTTTATTATATATGGAATTTATTTGAATAAGTTGAGATGTCGCACACTCGTTCGTTTTTGTACACATTGCGAATCGTGCCACTTGAAATGAACCCGCGTTTTATAATATGTTAATTTTATTATTATTTGAAGTTCTGGTCGGGTCACGTGAAACGCACACTCGAATTGAGACTATGTATCATGACTATGTCACGAAAATCGTACCCATAATTACGATGATTTATTTAAATGCCTCTAAAGCAGACTACGATTGCTCATGAATTATTTTCCTAAACTACTTCGAGATTATTGTGAGGTTACGGATTATGAAATTATTGTGGGAGAAATGATATGAATTGATAAGTAATGAAAGACGTGAAAATGGACTAGCAACGTGCATATTACTTGGAGCCTTGGGCGACGTTAAATTATTTAGCTCTGGTCTAATAAAAAAAAATTAGAATTCAATCCGACATCATGTAAAGCCAACTTCTTTCAATTGTGATTAACCCCAACACTCACCAAAATTAGCAAAGATAACACTGCCACACTTCCTTAACATTTCAAATATCCTCAAACTAAATTCTATCATTCTAGTTTAAATAAAGTAACTCGAACAATGTATAATACCAAACAAGTATAGTCGTAAAAGTTATAAATAAATTAAAATGGCCATGAGCTAATCTTCATAATACCAGACAAAGACAAATTCTCATTTTAGCATGGATTAAATTAAACTAGATATATATTATTCACACACCAATAAGAAATAAGATATGAAATAAAAATGAACAAAGTTGGAATATAACCTTAAGCAAAGCAACTCGTCTTCCAATTTAAGATGAAATTTCGAGTATCGCCTATGTGCACAAGCCATGGTTGACCAAGAGCACGAACAAAATCTGAAATAGGGACCGCAAACCGGGAAAAACAACTCGGCGATCTCGACTTAACCGGAAAGCCTCACTAGCGGCCTCGGAAAGAGCCTAGTTTCAGTAGGGTCGGAGCTGCTGCATTTTTGCAGCTTTTGGGGTTGTTTTGTGGCTACTTCGATGGCTGAAAATGGTTAAGAAAGCAGTGCTTAAAACCTGGTTTTTACAGCTGAAAAAATGATGTTACAAAGGTGACGTTTCAGCTGTGTAAAAGGTGGCTTTAGAGTGATTCAAAGCTGAAGTTTGGGAGTGTTTTGAAGCATTTTAATGGAGTTTTCTCACTGGATTTTTGGAGGAGAAGAACTGGCTTTAGTGGGGTTTTATGACTGTGTTTTTCATGGTGTTAACACAGTGAGAGTGAAACCAAGTAAAGAAGAAAGGAAAAAGAGATCTAATCCTGTTGCACAACTTTTCCTTTGTTTTTGCTCGTTTTTTATCCTTTTCCGGATCTCTTGTGCTCTGTTTTTATTTTCCGTCTCTATCTCCCTTTTTGTTCTGTGTGTATTTGTGAGGGTTTGTGAGTGGAAGATATATAGGTGTAAATATAGAGATTAATTGGTGGTCAAGTAAAAAGAGTATGCATGTATATGTGTGTTTTTTGAGGGAGAAACATATGAGTTTGTTAGAAAAGATAAGGAAGAATCTTGCCACATGAAAATGACTCATTGATTCTTGCTTTAATTAATATTTTTTTTTTCTTTTAAGAGTGTAAAATAAAAATACTAGCTAAATATTTTAAAATCAAGAACGAATAATTTTTTATTATTTTTAATTTTCTTAAATAAAACCTATAAAGGTGAAATAAAGCTAAAATATCAAGATTAAACTTAAAAGATATTTAAATGCCAAAATGTGATGAAAATAGTTAAGTATGGTAAAAAATTAGGTGCTCACAACATGTCCCTCTTTGCATGGAAACATGAAGAGATTTCAGGCAAAGACAAGGTGAGTCATGTGACTAATGTTTTACCAAACCATTATTCAAAGGGAAACGAAATAAAAGAGAAGAGTGCAAGAGTGAAACCGAGTCCTAATTTTGGACAACCTACATATTCCGGATTATAAGGGAACCAGGTCGCGTGTAATTCAAGGAGAATGATGGAATGATGAATTGGAGAGTCGAGTGAGGTTCCGTCGAGGCTCCGGTCTGTGGTCCTGTTATTATATCAAAATTAAAATCTAAAGGAATTAAACAAGCCTATCAGCTATGAGTTAAGAGATTCCTATCTATAAATCTTCTGAAACTTGATCTTGAGTCTTCAATGGTTCTTCATGCAGACTTTGCTCTGAACCTTGATGCTTCCTAGCTGCAATTGTTAGTTCATTCTTCTAAGGCTTCTTCTGATAAAAAAAGGGAAATGTAATACTCGTGATTTCAGTCATGTCTTGAGCAGTCCACGTCTCTTCATCTATTTCTGCATTTTGGATTCACTTTTATTTTATTTTATTGTAGATTGAGACTTCTTCTTTTGGTCATATCAAACCATGTGCCTCGAGGTAAATTCTGCTCAGACACCAAAACAAAACAAACGAACAAATTTTTCTGCCCAGTTTTCACTAGAAAAATTTCGTGAGTTATTATAACAAAATTCGTAAACTGCTTCTTTAATGAAAGCAATAAAAGGTCGGGAATAGTGTACCCTGAAAAGATCATGATTTATTTATTTATTTATTTTTATTTTATGGTGTTCCTTTATTGTCAAAAAGATGTCTTAACTAAGGATTGGTGTACCTTATGTTGGGAAAATGTGGCCAGGGAATGGTAACCCTATTTTGGCATAGATATCAGAGAGTGGTGTACCCTGCATTTAAGATCAAATCAACTAGGGAGTGGATACCCTATGCTAGAAAAGAGACTAGGGAGTGGAGACCCTATGTCTAAAATAAAATCAATGTCACGACCCAAAATCTATTAAGGTCGTGATGGCGCCGGACACCATCGTCAGGCAAGCCAATCATTGTTAGTTGAAATAAATTCTCGTTTTAACATTTTTGAAATCATTACCTCTAACTTATTACATAATAACTAAAAAAAATCCGTTAAGTAAATACGATGGTTTAAATATTCCATTTTTAGCAAATATAACCCAAACACATCCCAGAACCCGGTGACACAAGTACATGAGCAATTTCTAAGAATTTATACAATCATTACAAATCTTGTCCGAGATACAAAGTGGACAATGGAATTTAAAACAAGATGAATACAATACGAGGGAGATGCACCTCCGGATAATGCACCTCGCCTAAGTCTCCAAATCAGCCACATCGCTATGAAGGTGCCTGTGCAATAAAAATGCACAGCAAGTGTAGCATGAGTACGAAAACAACGTGTACTCACTAAGTCGCCCGCCTAACCTCAGAAAGGTAGTGACGAGAGGTCGAATTAGACACTTGCTAGAGGTCAATTTAGTATATTCAAGTGAGACACTAAGCATGAATGTCATAGACAATTTATTAAAATCAGAAATATATAATATCAACTCCTTCCACATTTAACACTTTTAATCTTCGTCATTTCAGTTGACAATTTAAATCATAATCAGGGATAAGACACATCAGACTTATTTCACATTTTACACATCAATTCTCCTTCCTCATAACTGGCCATTAAAACTTCCTTAGGCCGATAAACAAGTATAAATCACAACAAACACGCAGTAAATATCATGCGCAAGCAATGCCGAGGGTCGACGGCCCGAACTACCATAAACATAAATTGTGCACTGCCGAGGGTCGAACGGCTCGAATAATAGATGCATCTATTTTCCCCACTCACGAATCAATCATGCGACGCAGTCAACATAATAATAATAAGGCTAACCTGCTCGCCAATCATACCTGCGACTCAGGTGCTCATATGTACACGTATTCATATAATAAATCCGCATTTTTGTCAGGAAAACAGCTTCTCAGGAAATGATAAAATTCCTCTTAAAGGAACACGAAAAATAACATTTAAATCATTGTTTTGAAACTCATTTGCCAAGTTTAATAATATTTAATAATATAACCTTATCAGGTATACAAATACCCACGGAGGAAATCAATTCTGTTTTTAGATGATTAAGAAAATAAACTCTAGTCTTCTTAGATATTCAATTACTATTTCGATTATATTAGCGGTCTAATATTACTGGCAAGATCGCATGTACAACAGGTAAGGCATGCTAGTGGGTCTTAAACTACCCGGACATGGCATAATAGTAGCTACGCACGAACTCCCGTCACCTCATGCATATGTAGCCCCCGCAGATAGTAGCACATACTTAATTAGTTCACCTAGGGGGACAATTCTCCATCACAAAGTTAGAAAGGAGACTTACCTCGCTCCGAAGTTCCATAACAGGCTTCCAAGCCCTTCCGACGACTCCAAAGGAGACTAATATTTGCAACAATTCAAATCATATAATTTCCCAACTCCGCTTAGTGAATTGACAAAAATGCCCTCGGGCCCACGTGCCCGGAATTCAAAATTTCTCGAACATATATTCTACCCATAGCTTTACTAGTTCAAACATACAATTTACTCTAGATTCCATGCTCAAATTCGTGGTAGAAATCCAAAATACCTTTTCTAGGTTTTTCTTCAAAATTTCCCAATTTTTCATGTTTTAATCCATGCATATACGTTGTATTTAACTTGAGATGAGTGGGAATAACTTACCTTGACATTGATGATGAAATTTCCCTCTTGAAGCTCTCCTAAAATCGCCTAAGCCATGATAAAAATGAGAAAATGAAACAAGATCCTTGTTTTAAAACATTCTGCCTAGGCCGATTTTCGCCCCTGCAATCCAGTCCTCGCAGGTGTGCCCAAGAGCCCGCACATGCGGCTTCCTTCTCCTCCATCCGAATCCGCACCTGCGACCCATCGCCTGCATCTTCGCCTTCCCAGATGCGGAAATTCCATCGCACCTGAAATCCCAGCCAAGCCAGACCACTCTCACACCTGCGACCAAATCCTCGCAGGTGCGGTCACACCAGACACCAGCAGCTCCAGCTCCTCTTCCAACTTAAAATTTGTCCGTTAACCACCCGGAATCCACCCGAGGCCCCCGGGACCCCGTCCAATCACACGACTCAGTCCCATAACATCCCACAGACTTGCCTGAGGCCTCAAATCATATCAAAAAATGCCGAAATCATGAATCGCACTCAAACTCAAACTTTATGAACTTTGAAATTTCCATACATCTGATGTTGAAACCTATCAAATCACGTCCGATTAAGCCCAAATTTTGCACACATGTCATATTCAACATTACGGACCTGCTCCAACTTCCAGAATCACATTCCGACCTCGATATCAAAATTTCCACTTCCCGTCGGATTTCTCAAAAACCTTCAAATTTCTATCTTTAGCCAAATGACTTCAAAATAACCTACGGACATCCGAATTCACTTCCGATCGAGCTCCCAACTCCATAATCACCATGCGAAGCCATTCCCAGGTCCAGAATCCCAAACAGACATTAATATCACTGAAATGCGCTTCAAGCCAAACTTAGGAGATTTTTTTCAAAATGCTGACTTCCACAATATACGCCGAAATGCTCCCGGGTTATTCAAAACCCAATCCGGACATACGCCCAAGTCCAAAATCATCATACAAACCTGCAGGAACCTTCAAATCCTGATTCTGAGGTCGTTTACTCAAAATTCCAATCTTGGTCAATTTCTCCAACTTAAGGCATCTGAAATGAGGATTTCTTTCCAATTTGACTCTACACTTTCCGAAACTCGATTCCGACCACGCCTACAAGTCATAATACCTGAAACAGTGCTGCTCATGACCTCAAACTTCTGAACGACGCGCTAGAGCTCAAAATGACCGGTCGGGTCGTTACATTCTCCCACACTTAAACAGACGTTCGTCCTCGAACGGGCTAAGAACTGCTCTAGAGTTATCTGAAATCACTGTTTAACACCTCGAGCACCTTCTCGTGCTACCACAACCCATTTAGTTATATTAGCTTGATCAAATCTAAAGATTTCTTCTTTTACCCATATAATAAGCTCAGAATCCAGTTCCAACACCTGAAGTTTCTCTGCCAGGCCTAGTTCCAATATATAAACACCATATCAACTACCACACGACATACCAGAATATGATTGCATACCCTTGCTGAATTAGCACCATGCACTGCATAATTCATCATCTGACCACAATGACACTCCCTGAACCTTAATAGCAAAAATTCCACGAATTTGATGCTCCCAATGCACCTCATGATATATATATATACATCCTGCTATAATGCTGGCGATACCACCACAATGGAGGAGATGTGTAGAAATTCATAATCAACTGCCGAGTTAACAAATCATTGAATATCTCCTCTTGACTAGAATCATCACCTCATTACGAACCAAATAATGGTATTTGTCCGTTAATATATTTCGTATAATCTTATCGCGCTGATCCCTGATCCAGTAATCTCGTCTCACCCAGTATGAGCTGTTTAGACAACAAATCATCCTTAACATGACCAACAGTCTCACATGATACCACAACGCGCCAATAGGCCATAACTCGAACATGATACATAAAGGAATGACCTAGGAAGGGACTACTCGACTCACGCAACTAATATGAACTTTCTCAGAAAATAGGAAGTAAAACACAAGAAAATAAATATAGGAACCTGACTCATCATCACACTGTTGCGGCGTGCAACCCGATCCAAATAACATACCCGTGGAGACGTGCCACCCGATCCACACATAAAATTACATAAGAAGATACACAGAACTGAATCGCTCACTATCACAAAATACTGAATATCGATCATAAGCACGCTAAGTGCATAATACCATCATGG